>BQNB010037956.1:0-49077 GCA_026074375.1 Tanacetum coccineum | reverse complement strand
AACTTGGAATAGAAAGTTATCAACAAAAAGTTAATCTTACTGCACCAACAATATCTTTCCCAGGAATTGAAGAGCACAAAATGTTCTCTATCATCTATGAGCCAATGCATGGAATAATATACAAGAATAGCAAGAAAGAGAAAAGGGTGATGAGATGTTCAAAGATTCATAAGTTTTGTGATGCAACACTAAACAGAGTATTAAAAGGTCTAAAGAGTTACAATAATGATGTTAAGTATGGTTATATACAAAGAGATCTTACCGAAGATGAGGTTGAGTATTTGAAATTGTTTGAAGAAGAAATTGAAGTGAGATTAAAGTATCGTAACCAGATGAGAAGATGGGAGATGTATGTGAATGGAAGACCACTTGGACCACAAAGGGAACGCCCAGAATAATCGACCCTTAGGGGGAGATTGCTAGGTTCATAAAAAGTGCCGATTATGTGGTTTAA
This sequence comes from Tanacetum coccineum, assembly GCA_026074375.1. Classification (NCBI taxonomy): domain Eukaryota; kingdom Viridiplantae; phylum Streptophyta; class Magnoliopsida; order Asterales; family Asteraceae; genus Tanacetum; species Tanacetum coccineum. The sequence goes on along the minus strand of BQNB010037956.1, from coordinate 48,623 downwards.
TTATATTTAGTCATTAGTCTTTATTTTGTTGAGAATAAAGTAGCTTGTGATAAGGTTTATTATGCTAAAAGAAAGAAATAGCATAATTACCAAAGTATAGGGACTAGAAGTGAAACATTAGAAAAATAAAGGAAGGAAAGCTTTCTTCCCTCTCCTATAAATACCCCTCCTAATCACCGTTATAAGGGTAAGCCTTATAATAATATTTTCCTTTTTCCCTCCATTTTATAATATTTGAAAATTAAATACTTGCCTTCCTCAACTATTCTCTCTAAGCTTTCATTGATGATCATGTATGATTCAAGATAATCAAGACCTAACAATCGACTCTCGCCATATTCCTTGATCCTCCTTGAAATCTTCATCCTCTTCCCAAATACTATCCTGAACTATATCATGCCTTATTCGTTTCATGTTTTCAGTTCCTGTTCTAAATAAGTCATCTAAGATTTTATCAAAGTCAGAATCCTTCTTACTAGTGTTAGGTGTGTGTGGTGGTAGAGCGAAAAAGTAGGCTGTGAGACCATAGGAGTGATTACTGAGTGAATTCATTCCTAGGCCTTGTTTAGCAACATATAGATTATATTCTGCTATAGTCATCTTTTCAATGTCTACATCGTTGCTCTAATAAATAGATACAAAATAGTTCTTAGGATAGGGTTGAACGGGTAGGAAACAATGGTGTGGAAGAGTTAAGTTATGAGAGTGCAGATAGCTAAAAGTCTTACTCTTATTCCGGTGAAAAGAGTCAACATCCGCCTCATTATAATTTGTTGGACTTCTTCTGGATCGAACATCATCCCATAATCTCCTTTCTTTCGCAGCTTCATACTCAAGGTACTCGCTTATCGTCATGTTCTCAATGTCAGGCTCCATTTCCATGTTTCCTGAAAATCAAACAAGAGATAACAGTAGATTGTGCTATTACAAGGAAACAAATACTGAAATAAAATATATACAAAACTCAAATTTAAAACCTAATTAGCTCCCCGGCAGCGGCGCCAAAAACTTGATGCGTATTTTCTTTTAAATATTTATTTACCAAGTTTTAAATTTATAAAACTCGTTTCACCTTACAAACGCACTAACGGGCAGAGAACCCGATCGTGAGTAGTGTAGTTATGGTAAATCCGAGGTCGTCCCAAGAGCTAAAGGGCGGAAGTAAATCTGAGTTTAAAGTGTCACGTTTTTAAAGTTGTTTTAAAGATTAAGTTGTAAGAAAATAAATGAGAGGAATTAGAGTGGTTTAATCAATCAAAGGAATTAGTATAGTGGAAAACTACTAAGAAGATGAACCCATTTAACTTAATTAAATATCCAAGGTTGAATTATCTTGATCTCAAGTGCAATGTCTAATTCTTGTTTTATTAGTGGTTTCTAAAGTCGATAGACCTGAATGTGCATATATAGTCTATCCTATACTTCCCGCGATTCCGAATCAGTCCCAAATCGTCTAGGAGGTAGGCTATACAGGTTGCAGTGATTAATCCCAACTATTCCCAAAACATATCTAATAACCTGTAAAGATTATTAACCCCCTCTGAAAGAGTTCTTGCGCTTTTTAAGTATTGATTGATAAGTACAGTGACCGGTTAGTTCCAATACTAGGTAAGGAGTTAGTGATCCTCCCTAGTACCCATTGGATCCCTTATTGACAAGATAATTTAATTATGGGGCAAGCTTGGTCCAAACCACCCCTACTACCAAAACCCAGGGTTACATGATAGTCCAGGAATATCTAACAAAACAATGGTCAGACAAAGAGATCAAAAATAATTAACCAAGGAATAATTAATAAATTAAATGACAAGAGAAAAATTAAACATAGTAAATATCATTCATCAACAAATTAAGTCGAGACCAAATAAATTATTAAAATAATTAATTGAAATCAAACTGTAATTGTTGAGGAATCATGTACAAATCATGCTGAAATAATGCTCCCGATCTTCTAGTTGGATCCCGTGGCGAACCCGGATCAAGCAGCCAAGTAGGCTGCTCTTCTTTTCCCATTGATTTCCGTCGAACAATAACAAAAGGGTAGATCCCTTTTTGTCTTCTTTCTGTCGCTTACTACCAAAACCACTGAATCCCTTTATTTCCTCCACCAAATCATATATTTATACAAATATGTAGTTTAGGCATTGTACGAGTTCAGCCCCTGAAGTTTGGGGTGGAAAGTGTAACATAGTAATATTTTGCACCAAATAAGTCCTTGTGACAGCTCATATTTTACGGCGTAACCCAATATTTAGTTAGGCCGTAATACTCCTGACGCGGCTTTCCTTAATAATTTTGGTTACGGCGTAATAAATAATCACGTTGCGCCGTAACCCTTAGTCAGCAACAATATAATTTCCATAATAAAGATTACGGCGTAACCTTATTGGATGTTACGCCGTAAAGCCTCGTCAGCACCGAATCTTCGTATTTAATAAATAATCACGACTTTGATTTCTTTCCTCGAATGTAGTTACGGTGTAACCATTTGTATCGTTACGCCGTAATGCTATTTAAGTCATGATCTTCTTTTAATAGTAATGGTTATGGTGTAACCAATAATTTATTACGCCGTAATAGTTGCGTAATTTGCCTGAGATGTGTTACGGCGTAACCTTAAAAAGGTTTACGCCGTAATGTCTTGTAAATATTTATATTTTACGTCCTTTTCTTTTGATAAATGATAATTACTTGCATTTTACCTGAAAATCATAAAATAATAGAAAATATCTTGTTTTCGTATGTTAGTGACATAAATGCAAGTAATTTAGGGGATAAAATGATACTAAAAGTATTAAATATTTGATGTTATCAAAACACGATTCACATTATTCAAACTAGACTTAACGATCCTAGATTGTTCTTCTACTTTATTATGCTTCTTGTTGCTATTGGAAGTTTGCGAGATCCTGTCGTTCTTTGTATTGCTCCTAGACTTTGATCCGTTTACTTTAATAGAACTTTTCACTCCTGTAGTATTCAACATAGAATTGTTAGTGGCCTGTTTTTCCTATGATTTTACCTGTTTTTGTGTTTTATATTTTGATGTGTCACATGGTTCTGCAAACCTAACTTTCCTAGTCCTGTTAATTGGTGTAACAACAACTAATTTATCACTCACATGTTTTTAACTAGGGCATGAGGCACACACACATACTAGTAGTTCCTGAATTCTTTGGGTATACTTACAGGCATAACCAAGAGAATTGTCTAGAGGTGTTAAGGCTCTAGCTTGTTCAACTACGTCCATAAGTGTTCAGTGTGTTCCTGAGTTACCTTAAGGTAATCTAGACTTGCTTCCCTATTTTTCTTTATGCGAGGAGGAAGAGGTTGCAAATCTAACATATACACATTTTAAGTTACCACATTCGACTTATTCACATTTTCAGTACATTTAACAACATTCTTTCCGTTTAAGTTCGCAATGTGTTTCTTCAAGTTCTCAATTAAGACATTATTTGCTTTTAGTTGGGCTTTCAAATCATTTATTATGAAAAATTCCCTGAATTCAGGAGCATTTTGATTATGAAGTGGTTTGTTACTTTGAAAACTTTCTTTTCTTTGTTGCAGTTTAACTTCAAGAGAAATGCATTAATTTTCAAGTCGTAAAGATCGGTTCAAAAGTTCATTGTAAACACTTTTCTTAACCATATCATTCTTTTTGGCAAGCTCAGCCTTAAGTGCAAGAGTCTCTTTGTATTCATCCAGATAACTTTGTTACATGGATTTATAATCATTAATGGTAGCTAAAGTATTAACATGAGTATGGACAAGATCTTGAGATATAAGAAGCTCCATTAAACGATCATTTTCCATTTGCAAACATTCCAAAGCACGATTACCATTATCAAGACAATTAGTATTTATAGATGACACTTTATGAACATTAGAATGCATTACAACATTCTTGACATCTTGGCAGATAATATGCTTTAACAGACGTTAATGCTCAAGGACTAATTCCTTTTTCTCAATCTCAAAATACTTCTTATCTTCTTTTTATTTTGATTGCTTTTTTAAAGCATCATTTTTTGTTATTAAAGATGCAATTTCTTTTTCATGTTTAGAAAGAGTATATTTAAGTGTGTCAGTCTCCTTTTGAAAGGCAGCAAACTTTGCATTCTTACTCAGAATTATGTCATTCATTTGTGACTCTATGTATTTTTCATGATTATTTAAATCAACATTTTGTCTCTCTTCAAACTGTTTAACCTGTTCCTTATAACTTTTAAGCTCAGCAGTTAAAGATTCATCTAGTTCCTTATGTTTCAGATTATCAACAGTACACTTAGCAACTTGATCAGATAACGCATCAAATACCGACATTATCATAGCATTTTGTTGGTTAGAAGAAATATTATTTTGAACAGCCGCACTTTTTGTCTCTTGCAAATATTGTTCATACGAGATGATATTACTATCATTTGTAATGTCAATATCTAGATTGGGATTGAAAGTTAGTTGTTCTAAATAAGACTCCTCTTGAACACATATATCAGGTACAGTATCATTTAGATAATTTTCTGAATTTGGTACCTCTGAGATAACATCTGAATCATAACTAGAAAGATGAGCTATTAGGAATTATAGACTTTTACAACTTAGTACTGCTGATTCAATTTAATACTGCTAGCTTTGGAAGTTAGTACTGCTGGTTCTACTTGATGTTGTTATTGAAGAACTTAGAATAGTCTACGTCATTAGTACTGCTAGTTATAATAGTTAGTGCTGTCATTACAAATGTTAGTAATGTCAGTTCAGTTAGAACTGTTAGTTAATTTTTTGTACTGTTAGTATTATATAGTTAGTACTGCTAAAGTGATATGCATGAGTTATATTAGGAATAGATATGCATGATCACTTGACGCATTTTTTAAGCCCATTAGGGTTTCCTTGGTGTATAAAAGGAACCCTACGGCATAGTTAGAGATATCAATCTTCATAGAAAACACATATATCATAGTTAGTTATTTGCAATCAATATATTCAAGTTTAGTATTCATTGTTCTTCTTAGTATTGCAAGTTAGATTTCACATAACTTGTAGTATTCACAATCATAGTTTCTCATATAGTTAGTTTAGATTTATCCAAGTTAACTAAGCTTTAACAGGCTAAAGAAGATCCGTTTCATTAAGACTTCACAAGTGGTATCAGAGCTTGTGAAGAAACTCTGAATAAGAAGAACTTTATCAGATAGTTTTTGGCAAACTATCAGCCATTAACGGATTTAAGAAGTCTTTACCAAAAGCCGTTTGCTCTGGACTAGCCAGTTCTTGATGTCTGTTAGACATGGTGAACTGATGACCATTTGTTGTGTGGTTATAAAACCAACACTTAAAGATCCTTCTCACTCCCATCATGGATTTCAGATTCATCAATTTGCTTTTGAATGAATCTAAGTAAATCAAAAACAGCTTCACTTTTAAATTTAGCTATCAATCTTAAAGCCAACATCCTCTCAAGAGTTTCCTTTGTAAGTGGATACCTTCTTTCTGCTAGCATGTAAAACTCAGTTCCATCTTCTAGCACCAAGATATGAACTCCACAGTTATCATAGAAATTCCAACTCTTAAGAATCCATTCCTCTTGGTTCTTCCAAAGATCATCTTCTGCATTTGCCTCAAACATAGTCCTTAAACTACCCTAAAGAATTAGATCAATTCCTTCTGGAGTTGATGTTTCAAATCTCTTCATCACTAGACTATGTAACTCAATGAAGTCTAATTTATCAAACCTTGAAACCTTTTCAGTGAAAGTCTTGATATATCTTGAACTTCCATCAGCTCTAAAAACTCTATAATAGTCATGAGGTATTCCATATCTATCAGTATGATAAAATTTAGACTCCCAGTCAACAATTGGATACCTCTTGTCTAGAACTTCATAATCAATTTCTCCTTCTTCATTAGGAACTATCATCAGAAAAGCTTTAGATAACAGTACATTTAATGATCTTGATGATGATCATGGTATAGACTATATGGACACAGAGGAACCAGTGAATGAGGGGAGGCTAAGTAAAGAGACTGAGGAGTTAAATGTGACACATGATACAGAAGTCTTAGAAAAAGGAGGAAGCAATGAAGAACCAGTTAGTGCTGCTGGTAATACAGGAGTTAGTACTGCTGTACCAGAAGTTAGTACTGCTACTCCAATGACTCCTCCTACTACAACAAGTGTGTTTGAAGATGAAGATATCTTTCTTGCTGATGCTCTGGTAATGCTGAGTGACAAGACAAAGCTGAAAGGAGTGGCTATTAAAGAAGTTAAAGAATCTGATAGGCCTGAAAGATCTATCTTAACATTGAAGCCACTTCCATCAATAGACCCTAAAGACAAAGGTAAAGGGGTTTTGAAAGAATCACCAGTAAAGAAAGTTAAGAGAAGTGATTTGGATGCTGCTCAGATTGCTAAAGATGCTGAAGTAGCAAGACTAGTATATGAAGAGGAACTAGCAGAATTGGAAAAGGAAAAGGAGGAAAGACAGAGACAAGAACAAGCATCTGTGGACTACATTGCAAATTTGTATGATGAAGTTCAAGCCAAGATGGATGCTAGTGAAGAGTTAGCTGCTAGACTACAAATGGAAGAAAGAGAGATGTATACAGTTGAAGAAAGATCAAGGTTGTTAGCTGAATATTTTGAAAATAGGAAGAAACAGCTTGCAGCAGAGAGATCAGCAGCTATCAGGAACAAACCTCCAACAAGAACTCAACTGAGAAGCCTAATGATGACCTACCTTAAGCATACAGGTAGATATAAACATGCTCAGCTGAACAAAAAGACTCTTGAAGAGATTCAGGCCCTATACATCAAGGAACAAGAAAGAGCTGCAGACTTTGTGCCTATTGGGTCTGAGAAGGATGAAAGAATGATTGAGAAGATGAATAAGAAAGCAGCTGGTGTAGATGAGGAGGAGGTTCTTGAAGAACCTGACAGTACTAAAGTTGAAGTCAAGCAAGAAGGAAATACAAAGAGTACCAGAAAAAGGCCAGGCAGAAGACTTAAGATGAAAGCTACAAAGAAGTCTAAAAGGCAAAAGACAGACTTTGATCTTGAAGAGGAAGAGCAACTAAAAGCTTTTCTGATGATAGTTCCTGATGAAGAAGGAGAAATTGATTATGAATTTCTAGACAAGAGGTATCCAATTGTTGACTGGGAGTCTAAATTTTATCATACTGATAGATATGGAAAACCTCATGACTATTACAGAGTTTTTAGAGCTGATGGAAGTTCAAGATATATCAAGACTTTCACTGAAATGGTTTCAAGGTTTGATAGATTGGACTTCATTGAGTTACATAGTCTAGTGATGAAGAGATTTGAAACATCAACTCCAGAAGGAATTGATCTAATTCTTTAGGGTAGTTTAAGGACTATGTTTGAGGCAAATGCAGAAGATGATCTTTGGAAGAACCAAGAGGAATGGATTCTTAAGAGTCGGAATTTCTATGATAATTATGGAGTTCATATCTTGGTGTTAGAAGATGGAACTGAGTTTTACATGCTAGCAGAAAGAAGGTATCCACTTACAAAGGAAACTCTTGAGAGGATGTTGGCTTTGAGATTGATAGCTGAATCTGAAAGTGAAGCTGTTTTTGATTTACTTAGATTCATTCAAAAGCAAATTGATGAATCTGGAAACCATGATGGGAGTGAGAAGAATCTTTAAGTGTTGGTTTTATAACCACACAACAAATGGTCATCAGTTCACCATGTCTAACAGACATCAAGAACTGGCTAGTCCAGAGCAAACGACTACTGGTAAAGAAATATCAAATCTGTTTCTGGCTGGTAGTTTGCCAAAAACTGCAAAGCCAACTTAGTTGGTGTAGCTGAGTTGCTGAGATGCTGTGATGGTGCCAAAGACTAGAAGCTAAAGAATTTCAAGTTTACAAAGTAACAACAGAGTTCAAGTTCATCAAAAAGCAGATTAAAGAGTAGCAGTGTGTTTGGATACATCCTCCTAGTGTTCAAGAAGCTCAAACTGAAGAAATGGTATGTGTTTAATTACACATACCTTTCACCATTAAAATCGGACTTAAATGACCCAAAACGTACCAAAAATACATTGTATTTGTATGTTTTCACTTATTTTGTGCAAGAAACGGATATCCGAGAAAAGGACGAAAAATCAAGCAAAAAACGGACAAAACCGAGCACGGAATGGAAAAGCATAGAAAAGCTAAAGTCAAATCAAATCCAAAGTCAACAAAAGTCAACCAAATGGTCAACTACAAAAAGTCATCAGTCAAAACCGGAGCCGGTATCAAAGAATACTTAATGGGCCCACCCGAACCCATCTAATGGGTCGGATAAGCCCATTAGTATATTTAATGAAGACTATATAAGCCCATTTCAAATAAAAGCCCAAACAAACAAAGCCCAAGGGCCAATTCTGCCATTACCCTTAAATATACACCACAAGGACGTGTGGTGTAATACCTTATATAACATTTGAGGGCCATTCCTGCCAAATTGCTAAACATTAACCACCATAAGGATGAAATTTGCAATAACAACATACAAGTGGAAGGACCAATTATGACAACTCTCCAAACTTTCACCCCTGCCCCATTTAAAACAGATAACACTGTTTATCCTTTCCCTATTTACCCGCCAAAATCAAACCATCACCATCCTTGCCTCGTTTACTGTAGCAATCAGTCCAAAACCATCACCCTCTATTACCCCACACCCACATGGAGTCAAAGCTATGCTGGCAATCCAAAGCATGTCCATTGGCTTATAAAATTGAAGGTTGTGATGATTAGGATAGGACAACAAGCTAAAATAGATGGCTGAGATCAATTTGAGCTTCCACTCACACAACAAGCACAAGGCTTGAGTTCTCTCTACAAAGAAACACAGGAAAGAGAAGCCAACACTTGAAGACCTAGAAACTTCTTAGTCTTCTTATAAATAAGCTCACTTGTAAGCCCTTGGTGGCAGTTAGTGAAGTAGTTTTTTTAGTTAACATAGTTCTAAGTTTTTAATACAAGCATTGTAATCTGTTTTGGTTTTAATGAAATCTAAGTTTTTGTTCTAAAAATCATGTCTTCAATATTTTAAGCTCACTTTATGTTTTTATAAGTTCACCATAAGCTCTCATTTGTGCCATTTTATGATCTGTTTTAACTAAAATTACTTAGATATTTAAAAGTATTAAGAAATCAAAAAAAAATCTCACTCCAAAAATACCTCAGCTGAAAATTTTGGATGATAAGCTGATTTGGAAGAGCTTATAGACCCTTACCAGCTTGTTTTATACAAGCTGAAGCTTGTGGAACCTTTTTGTTTACCCTGTTTAAGCAAGGGATCAAGGTATGATTCTCATTTCTCATTTTAAGTTCACTTTACTGTTACATTACAAATCTGCTTAGTGTTGCTTATTTTTGCTTTAGGATTGCTTATTCAGTTTTAGTCTTGCTTATTTTATCTGGTTTAATGCTTTTCATTAACTGTTTCTATCATTTGCTTAGTTTTCAGTAAACTTGTCTTAAAAAGCTAAGAATCTGCTTAAAATTTTAGCTTATTAATAACTGCTTATTTGTTGTTTCTGTTTGCTTATGTATGCTTAACATTGCATCTTCAATATCTGTTTTTACAAACTTTTTGTTAAATCTTTCAAAACCAGTATAAAAGGTTAGCTCAAATAGAAAGTGATGCATAGTTAGGTCAAAGGATACATGAAGAAGAGTTAGCAGAGTTGGAAAGAGCACAACAGGAAAGACAAAGGCAAGAAGAGGATTACTACTGGCTGCTTTAGCCAAATAGTTTGATGAAATTCAAGCTAGAATAGATGCTAATCATGAACTCGCTGTAAGACTAACACATGAAGAGCAAGAAAAGTACACAATTGAAGAAAGGGCAAGATTGTTAGCAGAATTCTTTGATCAAAGAAAGAAACAATTGGCAGCAGCAAAAGCAGAGGCAATAAGAAACAAACCACCTATAAAAACTCATGTCAAGAACAGGATGATTACTTACCTGAAGCATACAAGGTAAGTACTTTCTTCAACAACTACAAGAACAAGACTTATAGGAAATTTAGAGATTGTTAAAAAATGAGAAGAGGTGGATTGATGACTTTCAGCCAATGGATACAGAAGTTATTAAAGACAGTGAAAAGAAGGTTGATAACAGTAGCAATCTAGCTGGGGGAAGTAGAAAGAAAACACTTGCCAGAAAAAGAACAGGTGAAAAGAAAAGTGAAGAAAGTGCTAAAAAGCAAAAGTTAGAGGATATTACAGAGGAACAAGACTCGGGAAAAGAGTGATGAAGAAGTAGCTGCAGACTATGAGCATGAAAAGGAAGAATTAAGAATGTGGTTTAACAGTTCGTTTAGATGAAGAAGGAGCACTGTGGATCCAGATTTTGTCTGCCTAAATTACCCCTATGTTGATTGGGAATCTCAGAACTTAGGAGTGCTTTGGATATGGATATCCTATCATGTTTATAAAGATAAGTAGGAGTAGATTGAATAACTAGTTTATCACAAATCATTTAATCAATATGTCAGTGAAATTTAATAGACAAGATTTGGTAGATTTGCACAGATTGGTGATGAAAAGGTTTGAAGATACTACTCCAGAAGGTTATAATTTACTGCTTTAGGGATGATCTTTAATGGTATGTTTGAACCAAGTGCAAGAGGTATGAAATTTGGAGTATCAGCAGGATTGACTTTAATTTAGCTAAAAATTATATAAAATTTTGTGAGTTTCATAATTACTGGATTGGATGAGTACTTTGACTGCTTCAAATGCCTAGTAGAGAAAAGGTATCCATCATCAAGGAAATGCTTGCAAAAGATGTTATATTGGAAGCTAGTCGTTGAAGCTTGAGAGGCACAATGGCATTCTGAGCTTCTAAGTTTATCAAGTCACAGCTAGAATGGATATAAAGAAGTGTTTGGATACCTTCCTATAGGGATCAAATATGCTAAGAAACTTAATGATAACAAAGGGAATAACAAGTTTAGGGGAGAATTGTTGGGAATTATGGACTTTTACAACTTAGTACTGCTGATTCAATTGAATACTGCTAGCCTTGGAAGTTAGTACTGCTGGTTCAACTTGATGCTGTTATTGAAGAACTTAGAAAATAGTCTAAGTCATTAGTAACTTGCTAGTTATAATAGTTAGTATTGTCAGTTCAAATGTTAAGTACTTGCCAGTTTGTTAGTACTTGTTAGTTAATTTTTTTTGTATTGTTAGTTTTATATGTTACTACTCCTAAAATGATATACATGAGTTATTTAGGAATAGATATGAGAATCCTTGACGCGTTTTGTAAGCCCAATTAGGGTTTTCCTTGGGTGTAATAAAAGGAACCTACGGCATAGTTAGAGATAATCATTCTTCATAGATAAAAAACATATCTATAGTTAGTTATTTGCATTTAATTTATTCAAGTTTAGTTTTCTTTGTTCTTCTTAGATTGCAAGGTTAGAGTCAGCATAACTTTGGGTAGTATTTTCACAATCATAGTTTCTCCATTTAGTTAGGTCCTGTTTGGATTATCCAGGGTTCTAAGCTTAACAAGGGCAAAAGAAGATTGTTTCATATGGACTTCACATGAGCCATTAGTTATGTTGATGCTCCTGGTGCTTTCATCACAACGAAGTCGAAAGCAGAATCAAGGATCATCAGTCTGGAATGAACATTTAATGGAATGGTTGTCTATGAGTCTTGGCCTACTGCAACCCCTAGATCTGCTAAAAATGCTAACTGCTCCTCATCCAACACTTGACCAGATTCTTGTGCTTCAACCAGCATTAACTTTTCCTTGAACCATGCTGAGTTCCTTAGCCTCTTTGGTTGAGTGCATTTTCTAGCCATGTACCCTTTTCCCTGACAATTATATTGTAACACTTGACAACCCTTGCTTGACCTGCTGCATTATTTCCCCCATTTTTGTTTACCCCTGATCCTGTAGCATTGCTCTTTAAACCAGTACTAGCAAAACCTTGACTTTGTCTTCCCATAACTTGTTGAACTATAACTATGCCATCCTGAATGGTAGCTTGATTTTTTGGGTTAGAAGATGATCTCATTTGGTTGTTAGTTGAAGGAAATGTGATGCCATTATAGTTGATATGAATGCCATTGCTTTGTTGAGGCATGCAATTGGGTCATCTTCAGGTAAAAAGGATGGAACAACAAGTCTTGAGTCTAATTGAGGAAACTCTAGTTGTGGTTGTTGTGAAACTGTTGGAGCTTGATAGGCATGTTGAGGAACTTATGATGGTAAGTAATTGATTGGAGTCTAATATTGTTGTTGATGATGAGGTGCTTGATAAGATTGTGATTGTAATTGAGGATTGTAAGTCTGTGGAGAAGTTACTGACAGCTGTTGTTGATACTGAGAAGTGTTGTATTGAGAATTGTTATGTGGATAAGAAGAGATGTGATGATGATTAGCAATCAATGCGATTGGATCCGGATACCTTTCACGCATTAAGCATACTTCATTTGCATGTCCCTCATGTTGGCTAAGATATGCATACAGCTGATCATAGTTGGTAGTATACATACTCTTTGCTAACTTGACATCTGTCACAAATTTACTCCACTCGGGCTGAAGACCATTCAGGAATTTTGTATTAACTTGGACTTGTTGCATTGTCATTCCAATAATGTGTATGTCATTCATTAGTTAAGCAAACCGCATGTAATAATCATGAAGTGTTTCACCCTTGATGGAAGCAAACTTATCAAACTCGTTGTACAGCTTACACTCTCATTCTTGGTATGACAGTTTAGTGCCTTGCATGAGTAACTTGACTCAATCCCAAATTTTTTGGCTACCTGATTATGGTTAACAAGAGCATAGATATCTAGTGGAAGACCTTGAAGAACAATGTTCATAGCACGAAGATCACAATCATCTTGAAGTTTTTCTTTTTTCGGGAGTTCTTCATAAGTCTTGAGTCTTGTAACACCATCTACTTCGATAGTAGGATAAACAAGTGGTCCATTTAGAACTGAGTTAAGCATCATTATATTGTGTTCCTTACCTTTTATGTAAAGCAACATATGACTCTGCCATGAATTATACATTGACTTTTCAAGCATTGGAGGACGGTTATCAGCACCTGCTACTATCATATGTTCTGCTAAAGTAGTCATCTTGAATTGATTGTGAATTGATGAAAGTTGATCGATCAGTGATAAAGGAGGATTGTGTTAAAGAGTTGTTTGTTGAAGGTGATGATGATTGTTATTTCAAGGGATTTTACAAATACTAACTAAAACCGAGAAAATAGCTAAGTATTCACGGGATTTTACAAAGTTAAGACAAACCGTTAAAAATAACATTTGTTGAAAATTGTAATATTTCACACACTGTAAATGTTTCACACAACTATTCCTAATATATCTCATACATATCACTTTAGCAGTACTAACTATTACAACTAACAGTACTAATAAACTAACAGTACTAACACTTTGTACTAGCAGCACTAACTATTAAAATAAACTGTTGCTAATACTTAGATGTTTTTCTCTAATCTTTAAGCAGCAGCACAAAACTTGAACTAGCAGTTTTAAGTTGTAGATAGGAAGCTTAATTCCCATACAATCTCCCCTAACTTGTTATTATCTTGTTAATTATCTAGTTTCTTCATTTACCTGCATCTTGATCACTAGGAGGATGATCCAAACACTTTCTACTTCCTGAAGTTGGGATTTGTAAACACTGTGAGAAGCTCTTAAGCCAGTTCACACTCATGATCAACTTCTGTTGTCTTCTACTCAGCATTCTTGAAAGCATCTCTTGTGTAAGAGGATATGTCTTTTCTATCAGCATGTGAATAGCAATTCTAGTATTCATCAGTAATACATGAACTCCACATGAATCAAATAATCTCCAGATGATCAATGTGATAGTACTCTGTTGAGCTTTCCAGATTTCAATTCATTTTACTTGGTTCAAATACAGTAAATGTGATCTCCCAAAGTAATCTGTCATATCTTCATAGGATTGCAGTCTTAAATCTTTCTTTAACAGCCAATATAGATACTAAACACATCTTGCTAATCAAAAATCTTCAAGCATTTTGTAAAATATCTTGTAAAATTTAGTACTTCCATCAGCCCTGATGATCTCATAATACATCTTGTCTTTTGATAGAACATGTGTCTTCCAATCAACTATTGGATACTTTGTAGTATCAGTGATTCAACATTTACTGCTTCATCATCTCTGGGAATTATTCCAAATAAGCTCTAAGCTCTTCCTTCTCAGCATCATCCTCTATCTTCTGTCTCTTAACACTTTCATCATCAAGTTTTTCACCTGTTCTTTTCCTAGCAACTATTTTCTTTCTATTGTCTTTAATCGCTTCAGAATCCATAGGAACAAAGTCATTGATCCACTCCTGCTCCCTTTCAAACAGCTTCTGAATTTCTTTAAAGCTTTATGCTTCATCTGTTGTAGTGTAATTCCCCCATGAGTTTCGATAAGTAACCATTTGTTTCGGAGTTGATGCTTTGGTTGGTGGCTTGTTTCTAATATGTCGCTCTTTGTTTTTTTTGCAGCAAAGAACCTTTTCCTTTTTAGCAATCATTTCCACCAACATTCTAGACTTTTCTTCGATGGTGAATTGTTCTCTTTCTTCTTGTTGAAATCTTTCTGCTAGTAATTCATCTGCATCTATCCTTGCTTGAATATCTTTTATTTGTTCAATCAATGCAACATCCTTGGCCTCTTGTTCTACAATCTCTTTCCTTCGCAATCCTTTGCTTTCTTCAATACTGTGTTACTTGTTCTTCTTCAAACAATCTTTGAGGCATTCTCTGCAACCTTTGAATCTGAGCCTTTATAGGGTTCTTTGGAGGCTTTTCAGACTCTTGCATAATGCCTTTGCCTTTATCTTTTGGATCAATAGTTGGAAGAATTCTTGTTGATCTAGCAGATTCTTCTTATGCAGCTCTAAAAGCAACTCCTTTTCCTTTTTCCTTATCCTTTTGACTTATCATCTTTACAAGTGTTTGAGCAATAGTAAGATCCTCATCTTCAAATGCAGTTGTAGTAGTTGTTGGAGGTGTTCTTGGTTCAGCTAGTTATAATAAATTACACCAGCAGTTAGTAACTGATGCACTAGTAGTCTAAACTTTTGTTTTTTTTTTCGTAGTTTAGCTAGTATTAAATGCACAGCAACATTAAACTATATCTCCTTCAACATTCTCCATTGCTTCATTCACCATATCATCAATGTCATCAAAATCATCATCAAAATCACCTTCTTCAAACATTGGTCTTGTCTTTAAGTTCCTCCCCTGTTTGGATACATCCTCCTTATCTAAACTCTTTCTCTTCGAGGTACCAATCTTGAAGAGTTTCATCCCTAGAGTTCTTTCCCTTTGCTTCTTTTCTAATCTTTTGACTTTCTTTTTCAACTTGTTGATTACCAAACTTGAGGCAGTCTTTATGTTTCAAGCAAGAACTTTGTTTGACAAGTTTGTACAAATAGCATCGATTCATTATGTTATGCGTTTACCTCATCCTTCTAGGGGTTGTGACCTCTGAGGGAGGTGATCTTGGAAAAAAGGTGTTGGTACCCCTCTGACTGTCTGAGCAATGGTACCCCCTGGCTTCTTGGCTCATGGGACTACACCTGTAACCAATTCCATGAGAAAGGGCACAGTAGGTATTTTGTCGTGGATTGGGTATTAAGGATAAGTACACTGTCTTGCTTGCATCTAAGCTTGCAGCAGTAGTGGCATCCATTTCAATTGTGTACTCAACTCCTTATGGGACAGCCTCATCACCAACATTGTGGAGGACTACCAGGACTAAGGTATCTTTGTGTCCCGAACCTCTTTTGGCTTGCCTTAGGTGTTTGGGTCTTTTGTGGGTAGATGTGGAACAACAGGAATTTGTTCTTCATGTGGGGTGGAGCCAAAGGGGGGAGGGTGTTGGTTGGGGTTTTAAAGGGTTGTTCTGAACTTCACCCTTTTCCCAAACTACTTGTATTGCCAACATACTTTGAAATAATGGAGTAATTGTCCCTGAAAAACTTTTGCCTTTCCTTCTCATATTAGCAAAAACTCTTTGAGTATGTTTAGATGTTTCATAAGTATCATTAAAAGGTTCTACAAGATTTTTAACTTGGTTATTCAAAAACAGTTGTAAAAACCTTGGATACATCAAAAACTTTTTAGAATTTCGATCTAAGTTTCTTAACATACCATCAAAAATTAATTTAGAAAAATTAAACTTTTGATTATTTGTCAAACAAAACCGATTGAAGCAATATTCAGTTGAAAACTCATTCCAAGCAGTAGATTTTAAACTTAGACAATGTAAGATGGTATGTATAAGATACTTCCATTGAGGGGAAAAGAAAGCTTTTTAAAAAGTAAGTTTATCAAAAACAATTTCATATCCCATCAATGCAAGATTTTCTAAAATTTCAGAATTTGTTAGATTAGTAACACCATCCTCTTAATTAAAGTGAAGACTACTCCTCACTGATTGATTATAATATTATATAGTCTTGCATCACCTTGACATGTATTTGCTGTTTCTTATAGAGACTTTTTGGACTTAGGTTTAGCCAAATGCTCACAATTAAGCAGCAAATAGATAGTAGGTTTCCCTCAAGCCACGCCCCTCCTATTTTATACGTTTGGTTAAAGAATTTACCTAATAGTGCTGCTAGCATTCAAGAAGTCCACTATCTGTGAATATACCATTCCACCTATGTTCTTTCCTATATCAAGCAACCATATTGTGTTGATCAACAAACTTCAAATCTGCCATGGATGATTAATTGATGAAGTCAGTGATAAATTGAAGTGGGTTTGTGAATTTTGAGAGCGTTTTAGTGTTCGAGAGTAGTAGAATGATATTGATGTAGTCGAATACGCTTATATATGTAAAAAGGAAACCTTATAGTAGGGAAATGTTATAAAAACAAGCTTGCTTAGCAGCTTGTAACTCCAACGGATCTATAACACTGCTAGTACTTAACTTTGGCCTAGCCAAGTTAGATAGAGTACTAACATTTTTCAACAGTTCTAAACTGATGCCATTCAGACCAAATCTGTTGCTCAGCAAGCCATTAACCTTACAAACTACAAGTTTTTCTCTCACGCCCAAATTCATCACTAATACGATCTTCAAACACACCAATCATAACTCGCAGCTCTCATCAAACACATCTTCAGAATTAAGTAATTCCAATTGTGCTGGGCAATCTGAAAGTTAAATCATGGCTCAACATAAATGCCTTTTGTGAGTAGATCAGCAAACTATTATGATCTGTATGTATCTAATTACTTGATATAAGTAGCTTCTCATAAGACCATCTCTGATGAAATGTTGCCAATTTTATATGTGCTTGGTTTTAGAATGAAACAATGGATTCTTCACCAATAAAAATGGTGCTTTTTTAATCAATGTGACATCTTGGTTTTTGTTCATGAAATTTAAACCATAATCAAGCATTGATTTTGGATCCTCTACACCTGTCCCTTTCAATTAGCAGAGCAGCAAACAATATTTGCTTCAGTAGTGGAGTTGGCATACTATAGTTTTGCTTTTTTACATTGCCAAAAAATCAACCTTTTGCCAAGAAATTAACAACCTCCTATTGTGGATTTCCTGTCAAGGCTAGCTCCAGCATAATCACTATCAGAAAAGGCTTCCAAGTCAAATGGTGAATCTCTATGATACCAAAGTCCCAATTTGTGTTGACCTTTCAAGTATTTAAAGATCCTCTTCATAGCATGAAGATGTGAGACTTTAGGAATAACTTGGAACCTTGCACAAGTACAAACAACAAAACATTATGATCAAGGCCCTAAAAGTGTAAGGTACATCCTATGATCTAATCATGGTTCTCATATAGTGGACTCCACATCCTAGCCTTCTTTCATCCTTGAGCAAATGCCTAGTTAGTCTCTATAGGAGAGCTTATTGTCTTCACTATGACAAATTTTCAAACTTCTTTAATATAGCATGCCACATACTTGTCTTAGCTGAATGAAGATTACATATCTTTCTGCTTTACCTACAACCTAAGAAGAAAGTAAGCTTCCTGATAGAAACTCATCATCTAGAATATCTTGTGCATATATGCTCAAACTCAACAATAAAGACTTTTTATAGACACAAAGATGATGTCATCAACCATACACCTGCAATAACAGGATATCACCTTTTCCTTCTTGATGAATTAGGTCTTATCTATAGTGCCTTTTAATTCTATTTTTACATAAGTAGGTAGACAAGGTCTATACCAGACTCTAGGAGCTGGATGTAGACCATTAAGTTTTTCTACCTTAGAAACTTTGTAGTGAACTTGAGTCTTCAAAACAAGGAGGTTGGCACACATACATCTCCTTTCAATAGTCCATAAAAAAAGGCATCTTCAAATCCAGATCTGGTACACATAAAACCCCCATAAATGTGATAGGCCAAAAAATAACGTGATTGCTTCTGCATACTAGCAACAAGCGCAAAAACTTATCTTAATCAATTCCTTCTATTTTGTGTAACCTTATGCAACTAGTCTTGCCTTGTTTCTAACTACTATCCCTCTCTCCTCGCACGTTTATTATTTCCTTATAGACCATTTTCGCGCGAACTCTATGGCATGCTGGCACACGCGCGTAGGTAAGATCATCTCTCTCTCTCGACGCTCTACTAAACCTTTTGAAATCTAACTTGTAGCAATCAACTTGCATTACCTTATCCAGCTTTGGATATGTCAAAGCTTGTGTCACCTTCTTAGGTTCTAATTTGTGAGAGAAATAGGGCATAATAAGCCAGTTTGATAATCATTGTGGTTGGTTCTCCTCTGTTTTTGATGTTTAAATAACCATAGCATGTTATGAGAAGATTGGTTCATTCTCCTCGGTTTGGCGTGTGCTGAAAGTGGGTCCCCTATGATTTGCTCTTTAGGATGATCCTTGTGAATCCTGGTTGTGGGAATAGGATTGACATTCATGGTTGTTTCTAAGTTGTTGAGGTCAGCCTATGCACCCACATCTTCATTATCATATGCACCACTAAAGATACCAGTATTTAGAAGATCAGTAGTATCCTCCAAATCAGGCATAAGAGGATCAGTTGGAAGATCATTATTATTAATAAAACTTTGCCCAGCAGCACTAACAGATGGACTAACAGTAGAAACTCTGTTAGTGCTGTTAGCATAAGCTTCCTTCTGTTGAACAAGTAATTTATCCAATTCAGCTCTTAAATCCTGCACATTCTGGTCACCTTCTTTATTTTAAGCTCCTCCTTCCTTCTCTTGGCCATTTCTTTCACCCTTAGTTGCTGGTTTTTCAGTTGTCTTCGCGCATCAGCATTATTTAGACAACAGCATCCTCTAAGGCCGCGCTGTTGACTATCACGAAGTAATTGGTAGCCAGAATATATTGGTGAGTACGTCCTGATCAACATTATCTTTGATACCTGCATTCACATTAGTTTGATTCCCTGCAGTAACTGGCTCATAATTCATAAAGTTTATTAGTAAATCAATATCAAAGACCAATATAGTCCACTCCCTGCAACATTGAGTTTGTTTTCAAGAAAGTTATGTGCAGGTTCTCCTCTACTTTCCTAGTTCTAGTGTTAAATACCCTAAAAGCCTTGCTATTTATAAAGTATCCAACCAAGAACCATCATTAGCTTCCCATTAAAATTTTCAGTAGCTCGCGCTCGCACGCTCTCGCGTTATAGAGAGATGAGAGAATGGTCACAGGATCACTCACAACAAAAGGTCTCATAAGCTTATACTAGGTGCGCTCGCTCACTCTCGCGCTTAATAGTTATAAGGTATTTGTTGTGAAGGCTTGGGTCACTAAAACCTATTTAGAAACCATAAAACAAGCAGTATTAAACTACTTTCAGCCCAAAATGTAGTAGGTTTAAGAGTGAATTTGCAGCAGGTCTTGTGCCTTATTGGGTTCTATTATTTCTTCAGCAACTCCCATTTTGTTGTAGAGTTATCTTGGCAACACTAAATTCCATCTTAATCACTTTCAATCCCACGAACTGATCTCATGTCATTATTTTTAAACTCGTTCCATTGTCTCATCCTATGATTGGAACTTTATGATTTGAGTTGATGGTTTTATTATGACAGTTATAAAAAGTTTTAAGGATCCCCACTAGTTCATCCTTAGTGGCCAAAAAGGAAAACCAAACTAAACCTACTAAAGTCATCAGTGACATCAAGGCAATATTATCTAGTGATTGATACTCCCTTACAAATGTTGGCAAATAAGTTCATTGTTGCAACATTTGTAAAGGTTGGTTGATAGAGCTCACAATCTTACAAGAGGCTTTGTGTTGCTTCCCTTATGACAAGCAACACAAGTATGGTCATTTTCAAAAAGCTTTGAAGGCAAACCTCTTACAAGGTTTCCCCTCACAAGTTTGTTCATAGTTTTAAAGTTTATATGACCAAGCCTCTATGCCATAAATTAGACTCATCTATTGTATCCTTTGAAAATAAACAGTCAAACATACTAAAGGTATAACATTCGTTAGATAAAATACTGTACAGGTTTTCTGGTCTAGGAACTTTTAGCAGACTTGACTTCTCATTAAGTAGCTTAAAGTCAGGAGATAGAACAGGACATTTAGTCTCAGTGAAATAGAACACTGATTTTCTTGTCACCCATTTATGAGAAGAGGTGGAAAAGGTTAAAACTTAAGTTCCTTTACCAAGTAAACATCTTTAAAGTCTTACTTTTCCCAGTCTAATTTTCTTTTCTAGTAATTTTACCTCCTTTAGGACTTCCTCTAAATGCAACAAATCCACCATCAATCTCTTGATAATCTGTAAGAAAGGACTTATTCCATTTCATATCCTAGAGCATCCACTGTCACAAATCCCTTGAATCCTGTAAAGTATATCGTGGATTACCCTCGCACTCAAAAATAAACGAGAATTAGTTTCTTCTTGGGGGACCCCAAACCTTGTTGACTTGTCGTCTGCCTTATAGATCAACAATAGGGTCAAATGTTTTGTAAGCTTTGTATGATCTACTGTCTTTGAACATATGGTTAATAACATTTCCTGTTGGTCTCCAAATCCAGCATGCTGATGACTTAACAGCATTTTCCCCATTTCCCTCAGCAGCACTAACTACTGCTTTTAGCCCAGCAGTAGTTACATTATTAACCTTAGCAGTATTAATTTTTTTAATGAAATTAATGTCTGTAACTGCTATTCTTTTATTAATGGGCTTCTTTACTGGTGAATGTGCTTGAAAATAAGAGTAAGTTATGGGTGATGCATCATTCACTTTTGGTTTAGGGCCAGCTAGTATTAACAGGAATGGCTTAGTACTAATTGGATGTGAGCTCTTGGAGAGCTTTGCTTAGCAGCATTAACTGGCACTTGTCCTAACTTTGTTGCAACTGCTGTTGGAACTAATTCCTTTTAGGATGGTGGGGGAGTCAATTTTTTTGATGGTTTCACCCTTCTGAGCATTGATTCCATACTGGTTATTTACCTCTATTGGACCTAGTAACCCTTCCACTTATTATTCACACTGGTTTTTCTACCATTTTTATTGTCATAGAAAATTCACAGTCTTTGATTAAATGGTTGAAAACTCCTACACTACCAAAACAAGCTTTCTTTTATAAACTCAAAACCATTCCTTAGTTTCTGAGTCATCATCCCATTATAGTGTCTTTCTATTACCCCTAGGGACTTTGACTTTTTCCTTAGGCATACGCTACTTGCCTTGATGTGTTTTCCTTTATTAACAGATTTCACATTCTTACCAGATTTGACAAAATTGATTTTAGTAAACTGTGGGTTTTGTATGATCAGATTTAGGTTTAAACACACTATAATTATTCATCTCAGTGTCCCATTCTTCAATGATAGAAGCACTAGGCCTAATAGTTTTAGGCATTTCTACAATATCCTTACTACTCTTAGATATACTAGTTTCAGTTTCAGGCATACTAGTGGTGGTCTTTCTCATTGCAGATTGAAAAACAAATTCATCTAACCTAGCAAAAGATAAGTCAGGTCTTGGGGGCATGTAGTTCCTAGTATAAGGAGGGGGAACTGCATGAAACCCTTCACCTGTTTTGAATCTATCATTTATTGGACTATCATCCACATCACTTTCTCTACTGTTAAACACACTTACTGAACACTTCATCTCATTTTATGAATATATTCATTCACTCTCATTCATTGACCATATAACCAAGACCAGTTTTGTAGTTAAGCACTTATTTGACTATTAATCAGTTTAGTTTGATTCTTGATGGTTCCATCAAATTTTTTTCTAGTTTTAAGTTTCAAATTCATCTTCTCTTTTAAAGCTATTTCTAATGTTTTTTAACGGTCTTTGATAGAGAAATATCTTTCTTGGACATCATACTTTAATAATTCAATATTTTCTTCATAAACAGCTTTATTCTTTTCATGAACAACTATCCTAGCTTCTAATGATTCTAATCCTATTTGATAACCTATTATTTCAATATTAGATTTATTAAGATCTTCACGATGTTGATCACACTGTTTTTGAAGAGCTTCATATGATTTTAAACAATCTTTAGAGTAAGTATGTACCTTAGAGTCTGAATTGTGACCTTTGAGATTTAAGGCCACATTAGAGCAAAGTTTGTGAGGCCCTTCTTTAGCCTAAAAGCTTTCCAATCATAACCACCAATCCTATTCTTGAAAAACCCAAGGCATTTGTAGTAGATTGTGTGTCTTATGGTGCATTCATTCTTGATCATCTCTATTTTCTATTCCCCTGATTTCCTTAATGCCATGATTCTCTTGGTAAAGTGACTCTCTATAGCGTTATAGCATTCAACCTTATCCTGTCAAAGCCAACAGTTCTCTTTGCCATTTAAATCTAGCTTCCTTTATGTTTTCTTTATGAACCTCTTAACTCTCATGGTAAGCATTGCCACTTCCCATTTGAGATCTATTTCTTTAAGATCATCAGCATCAATCTGTTCCAAATCTTTATTGTCCAACTGTGGGGCATTAGATTGGTTGGAAAAGAAAGAAAACATGACAGTATCAGCATATGATGCAATAGACGCTTGATCCTTAGAACTGATAGTGGAAACATTATGTAGCAGTAGTATTAAACTGTCTTTCATTAGTTGCTGCTAGAGTATAGGAGGAACAAAGGTAACCTCGCGCACTCATATTTAGCTTGACTTCATTTGGTCTTTGATCTCAGAACTTCTACACCTTTATTATTATTATACAAAATCAATCCATGCTTAATGTGTCTAGATTAGATGTTGTTTCTCATGATTAAACATATTGTTCCAACGCTGCATGGTAAGCTTCTCAACAACTTCTAGATTTGCATCTACTGAGAGATTCTCTTCACCAGGGATTTCAAGTTGCACTAATGAGCTTTGATCACCTATCATAGGTTTTATCCACGCTCCTTCTTGACTTGACTGCTAGCAAAGTTTTCTATTTTGCTTGAGCAATGGGTTCTTATGCATCTTCTTTGATCCTATCGCGTTGCCTCCAAACCTATTTTTGATTGCTTCCCCATTAAGACTTTGCATCCTTGCTGGCATGAAATTAAGTATAGGGGCTTCATCAAGAATCGCTAGCATAGAGTGCTTTTTGCTTTTGTCATTTTTTTCCGCTAACTTATGTTCAGCAGTTTTAGGGGAATTGGACCTTCAGCACTCCAGCACTAGCTGATGCAACTGTAGTGAAACTTGACTTCACCATTTATTATTACCTCCCAAAGAGCATGATCAGTGAAAGTAAGGTATTGTTTCATCCTCATGCTCCAAAAATCATACTCCTTAGTTTTGAGTACTAGAAGTTTTAGTGTAGACACCGTTTGGGAAGTTTCTGATTGTGTCTCCATCTTTTTTTTTACTACCAGATCTTGAGTAGGGTTTATAGTTCTTCTTATTCAAAGTTTTAACAAGCTCTGATTAACACTTGTTGATCCCTTCTGAATCGATCTTGATCTCCTTTAGCTTGTTTTAAAGGTTAGTAACACTAGTGATAAATCCAAAACTACTCTAAGTATAAACTTTGTGAGATAACTTTAAAGTTATGCTGAATCTAGCCTTTATAATTAGACAGATTAACAAATGGACCACACAAAGTAAACCAAACTTTCAGCCTCAATATAAAACGACGCACACTCTAACATTAGTAATAGGTGGTTACCAAAGTAACCTTGAAGTACAACTATATTTGCTCTAAAAACTATGATATCTAATCTATGCCATATGGTTCCTTTTATACACCAAGGAAACCCTAATGGCCTTACAAAACGCGTATACTAATCAATGCATTTATCTATCCCTGAATATATCTCATCGCACTCGTCACTTTAGCCGGTACTAACTTCTCTTCGCTAAAACTAACAGTACTAAGTACTCTTACGTACTGGCCCAGCACTAACTATAATTAATACTAACAGTACTACATGAACTTAGATTGTTTTCTCTAATCTTTAGACTGAAGCACAAACTTGATACCTAGCAGCACGTAAGTTGTAGAAGCTCTACATCCCAACACTTACCTTTTATGTAAAGCAACATATGACTCACCCAAGAAGTGTACATTAACTTTTCTAACATTGGAGGCCGGTTATCAGCACATGCTACTATCATATGTTTTGCTAAAGTAGTCATTTTCAATTGATTGTGAAAGTTGATCGATCAGTAATAAAGGAGGATTGTGTTAAAGAGATGTTTTTTGAAGCGGCTGACGAAGGATTGTTTTTCATGGGATTTGTACAACTCGCATTTAAAAATAACATTTGTTGAAAATTGTAATATTTCACACACTGTAAATGTTTCACACAACTTATGTCCTTGTAATATTTCACACAGTTTATGTCCTTGTAATGTTTCACATGACTTATGTTCTTGTAATGTTTCACACAACTTATGCCTTTGTAATGTTTCGCATGAGAGAAGTGAAATGGGCAGAGTTTTGTTTTGCACAAATACTTATTTTGCACACTTGTTACAAACCTGTTTCGCACACAAACATAAATTGCATAACTTATGACATAAACATGTTTCACTCGATTTGTTACACAAACATATTTCGCATGAGTGTTACAATTTTAGCAGAGTTTTATTTCGCACAATGTCGTATTTCGCATGAGTATTACACAACCTGTTTCGCACAATATGTCATAAATCACACAAATAAAACACAACTTATTTCGCATGATTCATAAACTACATAAATCGCACTAACGAACAAACGAATAGAACTCTTAAAATCACCTAAAACCCACCCTTTTTGACGTTTTTTCTTGATTCCTTTTATATAACTAAGTATCTTAGGCCTAGATCTTGCTTAAAACATAAACTTGAGGGTTTTAAGCACAAAAATCTTTGTTTTGATTGTTTCGCACACGGTACCCAAAACGAACCAAAACAAGCCTAAAAATCACGATCTAAACGCACACGATCTCATGATATCACCCCATGGCGACTGATACCAATTGTAAAGTATCAATCACACAATCAAAGACAACTAAATTAGATAGAAAAGCTAGAGAGAGAAAGATGGTTAGACACTTCTAGTGAGAGAAACAAAAGAGAGTATGTGATATTATGAAATGAGCCAACACCCTTTCCATGGAAGGAGAGGGTATTTATAGTTACATATGAGGCGTGGTCAACATAAGGAGATCCTTATGTTGACCCTGTTAGCTTAACTTTTACATTTAACACACTACGAACTAAGAACTATATTTTAGGAGTGACCGAGACTTTTTCGTATTTCTAACAGGCGTAGTGCATGATTAAGTAAATACGTTCATTTACCATATAGTTATCACCAAAACTTAGCTTAGATTTATTATTAGTTTAATTAAAACCAAACCAAACCTCCAAAACTATGATTTTACCTGCTTTTTATAAAAATATAAAAATACAAAAAGAAACTTCTCTCAACCCCTTAGACCTTTGTTTAATTCTGTTTGAGCCTTCCCAACCTATTCCCCTAGAGAACGATAATAACCCTCGATTCTTACCTTACTACACTACAACGGTTAGGTACTCTGCCTAAGGGGTTGTAAAACTTCTTGTGAGTCCATAAGACCCGCATCAAGTTTCTAGCGCCGCTGCGTGGGGAATACTTAGGTTTTGAATTTTGTCTAGCTTAGGTCTACTCGCTTGATTCCTATCAAGTGAGATTTTATTTTTTGTCTATTAGCTTTCTTGTAGTCTACCTTTTCTTTGTTTCCTTTGCTTTGTAAATCTTTTTGTTGACCTCCATGGGAGACGAAAATCCTATCCATACCTTAGGAGATTATTCCAAACCCAGCCATGAGGGCTATCGAAACACCATTGAGCTCCCCGATGGGAACAATGTAGTGCCTCTACGATCTGACACCATCCGGTAGGTGCAAAACGGATGCTCATTCCACAGACTTTAGTCTGAGGATCCAAACCAACATTTTAAGTATTTTCTAAAACTAGTGGACTCACTTGGCCTTGATGTTGCAAATAGGGAAAGGACGTGCATGCATTTATTTCAATTTTCCCTTCGCGATCAAGCTAGCAATTAGCTTGAACGTCTTCCTATAGGATCCATCCTACCTGGGAGGATTTTACTACTCGTTTCCTTGCTCAATTCTTTCCACCGGGAAGGACAGCAAAACTTTAAAATGACATCTTGATGTTCCAACAACATCAAGGTGAATCTTTCTCTGAAGCATGGACTCGTTTTAAGTACTTACTCTAAAAAGTCCCTCATCATGGCATCGATCTTTGGCTCCAAGTTCAAATCTTTTATGACCATGTCAATCCTACCATAAGTCGAACCATCGATCAAGCGGTTGGTGGTAAGTTGTGTCACAAAAACGCCAAAGAATCTTGGGCACTATTAGAGGACCTCGCCCTCTATGAAAACGAAGGTTGGAATGACCCTAGAGACTTCACTAAGTCGGTCAAGGCAATCTCTTTACCTCAAGATGTCCCGAGTACATCCGACTGTCGTCTCATTGAGCTTGAAAATCAAGTTCAACGCTTGAGGGGAGCTCATCTTGCTCCTAAACCACCCATTCAAGTGAACTAAATTACTTTTTCATGTGAAATCTGTAGTGGTCCCCATGACACTCAATACTGCATGGAAAATCCTGAGCAAGCTTTTGTTGACTACGCATCCTCACGTACAGACGAAGCGGGAGGCAAGTGGTACACTTTCAAACCCAAGCAAAACAACCTTGGTGACACCTATAATCCATCATGGAAAATTCACTCAAACCTTAGGTGGAAGAAACCTCAAAATTCTCAAAATAATTTTTCAAACCCACCTAATCGTTTTTAACCTAACGGTTCATTCCCGAACTGCTCCTTCAACAACAATCCTTAAAAATTTTAAATCTTAAAGGATTGGTGTCTAACTTCATGGCATCTCAAGACGCTAGATTGTCTAAGTTTGAAGCCAATTTTAAACAACAACAAGGCGAGATGACCGATAAAATTGACATAGTCTTGAAGGCTATCAATGATCGAATAACGGGAGCACTTCTAAGTGACACAGTTAAGAACATGAAACTGAATGTTAATTCTACCTCTCTAGTTCTGTTTGCTCGTACTTACCCAATAGAAGATCCCTAAAGCTCATCTCATACCCAAAACTTGATCCATGCCATTAAAATGTGTTCATAACAAGCAAGCAATCTTCAAAAAGACAAATTGCAAACGGTCATTGACATTGGAACACCAAAACCAACAGAACCCGAAAAAGCTTTAGAAGATGAATTCAAGGATTTGCATGTCAACTTACCGGTTCTTGAAGTTCTAGCTCATGCTCCAATGTATAATGCAATCCTAGATAAATATGTGGAGAGTTTAAAGTTAGGCAAAAATGAGTCCGCATTCATTCAAGGCAAAATGCCTGAGAAAATAAAGGATCCCGGATTATTCACTTAACCTTGTAGCCTAGGGGACTCTAATCCTTTTGATACCTTAGCTGATTTAGGGTCTTGTGTGAATTTAATCCCACTATATCTCTTCAAAAAGCTAAAAATTAGATTACTAGAAGATACCAATCATGTTTTTGGGTTGACAGATGGAACTAAGTCTTATCATGTAGGAATTGTTAAAAATGTAGAAGTTCACATAGGACGGTTAAAACTTTTAGATGTTTTCTATGTCTTAGACATGGATAAGGACCCCGCTATCCTGTTACTGGTAGGAAGAGGATTCTTAGCAACTGCTAATGCCGTAATCGACTATAAGAAGGCCAAAATAGCAGTAGGAGAAAGAGTCACTAGGTCAGTATTTGGAGTAAAAGAGATCGGCCTAGATGATGAAGAAATACCCTATTGGACCACCCTAGGAAAACAAGAGTTCTATGAACCACGACCTAGCACGGATGGTATAGGTGCCCATCCCCCTTTTTATGCTAGAAAAGACTTCATTGACTACCATTTTCCTTGGGAATGGGAAATTGCGAGAGGCGCCGAACTCAACCCCTTTAAGGATGTCTTAGTGTTTAGGAAGATGGTAGATGTTGGGATTAAAAGCCTTCTTGAAGTTACTGCTGCTCAGGTTAGAGGTACTTATGCTAAGCAAAACTTAGTGTTGTTTAGTAATCTTAATGAAAAATATGCTAAGTAGTTAGTACTGCTAGTTACTACTGCTAGAGTATATTACTACTGCTAGTGTAACTTAGTACTGCTAGTATATGTTAGTACTGCTAGAGTAAAGTTAGTACTGCTGGTGAAGATTGAAGAAAATATTCTAAGTAGTTACTACTGCTTATACACATTTAATGTTGTGTAGTTGGAGTATAATTACAACTGCTTGTTTAAAGTTAGTGTTTTTTTTTTTGGGGGGGGTTTTTTTTTTTTTTTTTTTTTTTTTTTTTTTTTTATTTTTTTTGTGTGGTGGTGTGTGGTTTTTTTTTTTTTTTTTTTTTTTTTGTTTTTTTTTGTTTTTTTTTTTTTGTGTTTTTTTTTTTTTTTTTTTTTTTTTTTTTTTTTTTTTTTTTTTTTTTTTTTTTTTTTTTTTTTTTTTTTTTTTGTTTTTTTTTTTGCTGGTACAAAGTTACAACTGCTAAAAGATTACAACTGCTAAAAGATAAAGATTGCTTGAAGATCAAGATTACTTATGAGATAAGGATTGTTATTTATAGAATAGATCTTTGAGAATATTCTAAGTTTTAGTAATATATTATGAATCGACTAGGACTCCTTGGTGTATAAAAGGAGGTCCTAGGGCATAGAGTTTGATATCTTTTGTTTTTGGTATCTTAGTCATATAATTCATAGCTTCGAGGTTTTGTAACCCTAATACTAGGAGAGTATTCGAATTATTTTTAACAATAATATTGGAGCTTTTATTGTTGAAATTATATTGTTTTGTGTTATTATTTCATTGAAGAATTCTTCTTATATTAAAGATTAGATTCCGCATAATCTTTAGTATTATCAAACAAAGTTTCCTAAACTAAGTTGTGTTAGATTTATCTAGCAAAACTAAACCTTAAACAAGCTTAAGGTTTGGGTGAAGAGGATGCATCCAAACAGGGGAGGATTGATGATATTGATGCTAATGAAGACATTTATCTGGTCAATGTTCACAGAGATGAAGATATGTTTGGGGTAAATGATCATGAAGGTGATGAGATGATTGTTGAAACTGAAGTTGATCATGAGGTGGTTGTTGAAACTAAAGTTGCTTCTAAAGATGTGAACTTAAGTGTTGATGAAGTTACTTTAGCTCAAGCACTTGCAGCTTTGAAAAGTGCAAAACCCAAGGCTGACAAGGTTATGCTACAAGAACCAGAGCAGGGTATAATTACAACAACAACTAATGCTACAATAGTTATAGCTGCTAGCACAAGACCTAGGGCTAAAGGGCTTGTTATTCATGAAGAGGAGCAAGCAACTACACCAATAGTTTCTTCTCAACAACCATCACAGGTTAAGGTTCAGGACAAGGATAAAGGAATCATGGTAAATGAATCATGGTAGAAGAACCTTTGAAGATGAAAAAGAAAGATCAAGTTAGTTTTGATGAACAAGAAGCTAAAAGATTACAAGCTGAATTTGATGAAGATGAGAGACTTGCAAGGGAAAAAGATGAAACCAATGTTGCTTTAACTAAATAATGGAATGATATTCAGGCTAAAATTGATGATGATTATCAATTGGCTCAAAGATTGCGGCAAGCTTAAGAGCAAGAAGAATTGACTGATGCTGAAAAGGCAAGATTATTTGTACAATTCTTAGAGCAAAGAAGAAAACATTTTGCAGCTAAGAGAGCAGAAGAGAAAAGGAACAGACCTCCAACAAAAGCTCAACAAAGGAGTATCATGTGTACTTATCTAAAAAACATGGCTGGATACAAGCACATTCAATTGAAGAACAAAAGCTTTGATGATATTCAGAAGTTATTTGACAAAGTTATGAAAAGGGTAACCATATTTGTAGATATGGATACAAAATTGGTGGAAGGTAGTGAAGTAAGAGCAGAAGGCAGTGAGACAAAAGCAAAGATAGCACATGAGAGCAGTTTAAAGAGAGCAGGAGAAGAGCTGGAATAAGAAAGCTCTAAAAAGCAAAAAGTAGAAGAAGACAAAGAGACTGAAGAGCTTAAACAATGTTTGGAAATAATTCTAGATGATGGAGATGATGTAACTATTGATGCTACACCTTTATCTACCAAATCTCCAACCATTGTTGACTACAAGATCTACAAAGAAGGGAAGAAAGGCTTTTTCTAAATTATCAGAGCAGATGGTAATTCTTAGATGTATTTAACTTTTAGAAATATGTTTAAAAATTTTAACAGAGAAGACTTGGAAGTTCTTTGGAGTATAGTCAAAGCAAGATTTAAGAAGACAGAGCCAGTGAATTACATGTATAATTTTTTACTTCTTAATTTAAAGACCATGTTTGAACATCATGTTGAAGATAGTGTATGGAAGAATCAACAAGGATTAGTTAAAGTGCTGAACTGGAAGCTTTATGATTCTTATGAAGTTCATTGTGTAACAATGCAGAACATACTTTATTATCTGTTTGTTAAGAAGATGTAGCCACTTACAAATCACACTCTACATCAGATGTTTAATAATGTGAAGCTTCAAGTTGATTATGAGTGTGAAATGGCATTTGAGCTTCTTAGATTGGTCAAGAAATAGCTTAAGGAAGGCTATGTACCTTAATAAAGTGTTTGGAAGCATCTTGCTGGTGATTAATGAAGCTTTGAATGAAACTTGAGATTTTGAAGAAGAATATCAAGTTTAGGGGAGGATTGTTGGGATTAAAAGCCTTCTTGAAGTTACTGCTGCTCAGGTTAGAGTTACTGTTGCTAAGCAAAACTTAGTGCTACTCAGTAATCTTAATAAAAAATATGCTAAGTAGTTAGTACTGCTAGTTACTACTGCTAGAGTATATTACTACTGCTAGTGTAACTTAGTACTGCTAGTATATGTTAGTACTGCTAGAGTAAAGTTAGTACTGCTAGTAAAGATTAAAGAAAATGTTCTAAGTAGTTACTACTGCTTGTACACAGTTAATGCTACTGGTGTATAAGTTACTACTACTTGTTAAGAGTTAATGCTACTGGTACAAAGTTACAACTGCTGAAAGATAAAGATTGCTTGAAGATCAAGATTACTTATGAGATAAGGATTGTTATTTATAGAATAGATCTTTGAGAATATTCTAAGTTTTAGTAATATATTGTAAATCGACTAGGACTCCTTGGTGTATAAAAAGAGGTCCTAGGGCATAGAGTTTGATATCTTTTGTTTTTGGTATCTTAGTCGTATAATTCATAGCTTCAAGGTTTTATAACCCTAATACTAGGAGAGTATTCGTATTATTTGTAACAATAATATTGGAGCTTTTATTGTTGAAATTATATTGTTTTGTGTTACTATTTCATTGAAGAATTCTTCTTATATTAAATATTAGATTACGCATAATCTTTAGTATTATCAAATAAAGTTTCTTAAACTAAGTTGTGTTAGATTTATCTAGCATAACTAAACCTTAAACAAGCTTAAGGAATTCGATCATTAGAAGTTAACAGGGATCAACAGTGGAATTCCTAGGAACCCTACCTATCAACGTCATAGGAAATATGTGGGAAACGAAAGATTTGATAGAAAACCCAATTAACTGGAATTGACCACCAAAAAGTGGAGATAGTACGTGGCATGTTAGGATCGAATTGATTGACACCGATGGTGAGAAGTTCAAAAAGACTTTTCAATAAATTCCCACTACTAGGAAACTATCTGAAAAAGAGAGTCCAGGCGAGATCATCAACCTGGACCATTTCCATGACACCTAGACGTGTGACTCCGAGTCTAGCTACAAGACTCGTTAAATAAACAAAAGCGCTTATTGGGAGGCAACCCAATTATTTTGAATTAATGTAGTTTAGGAGTGGCATGTATGTTTTATTCTTCACTATTTGTTTTTATATGTTTGAATCATTTCTTGATCATGCTTTGTTTTGTTTTTAGTCTCGTCTTAATTGCAATCAAAAGTATTTCATAAAAATATATTAAAGAAAAATCCGGTTTCTAAGAACCATTTCAAGCATATTAAATAAATTGTTTAGATTAATTCGCGTCTTGTGTCAGTTTCGAGTCATATGATTGTGATAATTAATCTCAGGTTTTATGCAATGCTCTCTACAGGAAATAACTAATAGGTTTGCGTGCAGAATTTTTTTGCAGAAAATGAAGAAAATTTTATTTACAGTGTGTGGAGATGACGTCACGTCTCCAGCACTTGTAAATTTTGTATTTTCTTCAAATTTTTGAAAATTAATTTTGTATAATTTCCAACATTTGTAATCTTCTTAAAAATCTACAGAAACCTATGATTACATTAACACATTCATCCTATCTTTACTGCTTTATAGAGTCTAAACCCTAAAGGTTTCATTGTATATATCATTATCCCGCCAATTTTAAGCCAGGTGTAGTTGTCTTTGTCTTTGATTTACAGGTTATATTTGATAAGAAGAACCCCATGAGTTCTTAGGAGTTCCAAAAGGACGACTCTTAGATGACGATTTAGCCAGCTGTCGCATGTTTCTTCTCCATTATTGAGCAAAGCAAGGGAGTATTAGTTTCTCTCAACTTTATTTCTTTTCCCTTTATTCGTTTTACGGGTACTTTTAAGAACATTGGGGACCATGTTCAAAATAAGTGTAGCGTGGGAAATAAGCCTTAGAAACTATTCCTTCATTTGCCATTTTCGTTGTTCTTAAAATGATGTGTAATATATCGAAACATACCGTAGACGGTAATTTTGACCCAAATTTTAATTTTTTTCTTACACATACCAACAAAAATTGAGTATTATTAGCGTCTCATGGATAGAAATTTATATGACTAGTACAAAAACCCTCAAAATTCCACCCCAAAAATGTGAGGTTCGCCTTTAGATCTTTAGGAATTCAAGTATCCATTTTTGATACCTAAGATAATTTTACCTTTAGCTTTCTCGAGTTAAGGAGTGAGTAATTGCATGTGTCGCGTTCATAGATTTGTTCGTGCATATGTGATTTTGTCGCCTTTTCTGGAGCATTGGTATCGGTTTAAAATTATATGAGTGTACTCGTAGTGTATTAAATTCTAGAACTTGTTTTTGTGATGCATCCCGGGGCCACATAGTGAGAATTAGGATTTGCTAAATGATAAGAGGCACTAGGATTAACCCATGTTCTAAACTTGTATTTGTTATTATGGTCACCTCGTTCATATAACTATCCCCACACCCTTGCCATGCATTCATTTTTAGTGCAGGATACCCCTAGTACACCCCTTCAAGCCTATCCTTTTTCACGGCTCTTATAATTTTCTAGTGGATTCCAGATTATTAATGAAGAGCATTGTTTAACCCACACCCAGTGTTACACCTAAATCGTCTTAGCCTTCCATGTATGTACTCATTTTTAGTACATTATTGTAAACCCAATTAATTATTGAAGGAGTACAGAGTTGCTAAGTCGAGTCATTTTTCAGTGTATACAATTTTGGGATGATTGGAAATCATGGTAGTTTTTATCTTATGAAGAATTGGGGAAGAAGTAACGTATTACCCCCATTTGAGCTCAATACGCTCCATGTTTTGTGATCCTTTCAATTCGGGTCTGTAATTAGTTAATTGTAACGAGTTAGTAAAAACTCAAGTGTAGGTTTGCAATTTATAAATCCCAAGTCATGTATCATTATGTTTAAGCAGGTGGCAGGGCAAAAGTGTACAAAAAATATATGTATATAAAAAAAAGAAAAAATGTACGGGCTTTCATCTCGCTTATGTTTATATTTATGTCAAAAAAGAGTCAGAAAAGAAAATTAAAGAGTTGGATATAGAGTATGTATATCTTAGTTCGTTTATCTTAGTCGTAGAGTGGTCGAGTCTTGGCTTAGCAACGCCTCAGCATGTATTCTTGTAGTTAATTAACTCGTCACCACCCGTGTATATATCTCCATTGTTGCTGATGTTTAACCTACACCCTAACATCACAACCTTTTAAAAGTCCTCTTTGATAGTAATTTCTAATACTTGCGCCTAGCGGTGGAGATTTGATCATTTACCAAGCGTATGGTAATTTATATGCTATGACAGGTAATGAGTGTTATTTTCCCGTTTCCTAATAATATTATAATTTATTATACACCTGAGAGAAAGAGAGAATCCATACACTTATGTGAGGTGCTAGTATATAATTTTCGTGCTTTTAATTACGAGGTCTAGAAGGTTGTGTGATAAAATACTTTTGAAAAGTAGGTTAAATGCCCTCGATATTGCTATTGTCTAGGTAGAAAAGCTCATTTGCTTGAGGACAAGCAACCCCCAAGTGTAGGGGTATTTGATGAGGTGTCATTTTATACACTTTTTAAGGTTAATTTAACCCCCCAAATCATGCAAATATTCCCAAATTATGTACTTAATCATTCTTTTTGTGTTTTTAGCACTTGGATAGCATTTGGAGGAAATACACGTGACTTGGGCTCATTTAGAGAAGAAAGGGACAAGACTACGACTCTACGACAAAATCTGTTGAAGAATACGCATACAGTGCGTGGAGACGGCGTCACATTTTATTGTGACGGCGCCAGATTTCTTGCGGCGGCGTTATATTTCTTGCGACGGCGTCAAGATCCAACCGACTTAAAGAAGCCCTAGAAGATTCGGCGGGGGGACGACGTCAGGATAAAAATGAGACGCTGTCGCGTTCGTTTTCTTATAAATACATACTCAATTTTAGGGTTTTTTATGTGTAACGTTTAGGAACCAAACCCTACTTTTAGAAGACGATTATAGCTGCTATTTAGGCCTTTTTTAGGGTGTTAAAACCCTCTTGTATCAGCCTTAATTACATGTTCAAATCAAGTGAGATCACTTATCTTTTATTATTCAATATGTCTATGTATTGTGTGATTGATTCTTGTTCTTCACTTCCTTATAATATGTTAGGCTAGATCCTTTAGTGTTTACTTATGATTGCATGAAACTTAGTTTGTAGATCCTTTTAATGTTGCTTTTTGTGATGGATGTGCGCGTTAGGCTTTAGAAAACTAGTCGTAAGATATTAAATTGGCATAGACGTCTAGGGAAACGCGAGTGTGTAGAAAGGATACCATCAGTAATAGTCTTCATACTACCTTACTCTTAATATGGTTGATCCCTAAGTGTTTTAAATGCATGTAATGTACTCTTAGGGGCCCTGTAATAGTCTTCATACTACCTTACTTGTGTGTTGCCTTAACGGAATATTACATAGACGGCGTTTTCATGTAATTCGCTCATGACTTAGGAAATACTTACACAGATCATCGCAAGAGTGACAAAGCAACAAAATTAGGAAAAGCAAACTAAGGAGTAGTGCATGATTAAGTAAATACGTTCGTTTACCATATAGTTATCACCAAAACTTAGCTTAGATTTATTATTAGTTTAATTAAAACCAAACCAAACCTCCAAAACTATGATTTTATCTGCTTTTTATAAAAATATAAAAATATAAAAAGAATATTCTCTCAACCCCTTAGACCTTTGTTAAATTATGTTCGAGCCTTCCCAACCTATTCCCCTAAAGAACGATAACAACCCCCGAGTCTTACCTTACTACACTACAACGGTTAGGTGCTCTGCCTAGGGGATTGTAAAACTCCTTGTGAGTCCACAAGATCGCATCAGAAGTATATTGATAGTTTTCATGTCACTGTCGTATCATAACTTCTCTTGTTGAGTAAGGTCTTCAACTTTTTTAGGACGACGGTGGTCGGTAACGCCATATGTGTCTTTAGTAGTAATTTTTGGTTTGAGTTGATAAGGACCTTTATCGATTGAGTCTTTTAACATTTCACCATTCTCTTTGCCTCTGATATAAAGAATTATCCAAGTTTTCCAGCTATCATACATGCCTTTCTCTAGCATCGGGGGACGGTTGTCAGAACCTGCAGCAATTACGTTTTTTGCCATTGTATCCATTGATGAATTGATTGTGTAGTCTTTATATGAAATGATATTACGGATCGTTTTGATGAGAAGAAGTGTTGCTTTTGTGAAAGTTTAGTTGAAAGATTGTATTTTAACCGCGAACCGAGTAAAAAGATTGCAACTTTATTAATGTAGTTTAATTAAAAAACCCTAAAGTTTGAACCTTTATACATTAAAAACCCTAATTTAACCTTAACCACTAATTAATATCCACTTATTTCGAAAAACACCTTTTCTACATTAAATATCCACTAAAACCCTAATCCACTTTATTATTTAAAATAATAAAAACCTTTTTAATCCTAAAATCTAAAACCCTAATTTTTTTAAAACTAGGGTTTAGTTTTTCGTGTAGTCTCGGTCTAGGTTTGGAGGTTCGGTGGAGTATCGGTTGATGGTGGGTCGGTGAAGGGTGGTTCGGTTGATGGAGGATCGATGGAGGGGGGATGGTGGTGGTTCGGTTGTAGAGGATCGGTGGAGGGGGGATGGTGGTGGTTCGGTTGTGTCCTAGGGTCGGTTGTAACCGATCCTAGGTGGGTCGGTTGTAACCGATCCTAGGTGGGTAGTTTGTTGGGTTTTTCGGTGGTGGTTCTGGGTTTTTTTCGATGATGTTTCATGGATAAAGTTTGCGTCTTTAAGCTAGAAAACTACAAAAGTATGAAACTTTATGCAAAATTTTGAGACTTTATGCACGAAAACCACAAAAACCTTCGTACTCAACGTGGATTACACATTTTTGAGTGATTTTTGCAAAGTAAATTGCAAAAGATCAAGACTTTATCTTTCGAAAAAATTACAAATTTCTTTAAATTTAAGGCTTTGTCTTCAAGAACTTGTCTTCATGATCTTCACAGTCTTCATAGTCTTCAAGTTCTTCAAAGTCTTCAAGAGCACATAAAAATGATAACTATCTTCACGAAAAGCACTTCAAATCATCTCATGGCGATTGATACCAATTGATAAGATATCAATAACATACAATGTATGCTACACTATATAGTTTAGAGAGAGATATAGAGAGAGAGAGAGGGTGATGAGTAGAGGAGAGGAAGAGGAGGAGAGAAAGAAAAAACTATTAGATTAGAGAGAGAAAAAAATCACCACTTCAATCCTTTCCTTAGCCCTCCTTTTATAGTAAGGAAGGAGGGAATATGAAGTAATTAAGGTTTAGTTATATTACACATAAGTCCTTCCTTATTTGCACTAGTTAATCCCTAAACTATTAATATTTGATAAATGGCCATGTAATCAATACTTTTTAGTGTTTCTAACAATTATCACTAGAATGTGGGAGGTATAAAATTTAATTACTAAATGTCAATAATTCTAAAGTAAATGCGCCAATTTTCTAAGAGTCATGCTATAACCTCATAAAAAGTATTTCTAATTATCCTCGTAAAAGTATGTGGTTGTCTTTATTTGTTGGAAAATATTATCCGTTTTTTGACACTCAAATGGGGAACATTTTTTTTCTTTCTAAATATAGAGAACTCCGAGGGGGTTTTCTTTTTAGCTTAATTAATGGCCTAAACCATTATTTATTCTTATGGGGAAGACTCATAAAAATCTTTCTATTTTAATTAAGTGGCTAAATTAGATATTCTTAAAACAACTTAATAAAAAAACACTCCATGAGACTAAGTGTAATAAGGGACTACTATGTCCGCAGACATGACTTCCACCTCAGCTTTTTCCCTCTACAACATTCTTCACAAACAAACTAGCGTAATAAGATAAACTTCTTCCCCTACTTTCTTTTATTCATTAAAAAATAAAAAAACATTACATGCATAATTCAAATAAAATTAAAAACATTACAATAAAAAAAACTTATACTAATAATTCAAATTATATTTCACCCTTTTTCGTTTTATCTCCAAAATGGTCTCTCGTTGTGTTGGGAATAAATCTTCACAAAGAGTTAATACTGCCAAGGTATAACTAACAGTACTAATGGAGTTAGTACTGCCAGTACATACTTAGTACTGCCAGAGTTAGTTAATACTGCTAGAAGAAAGATTAATACTGCTGATGGTCAAAGCTGCTGACTTGGAGATAAGGATGCATGGAGATAAATAAGGAATGTATATCTTTTATAGTTTAGGAAGATTTGTATGCAATTATGATTGATAGTTATCTTGTAAAGGACTCCTTGTGGTGTATAAAAGGAGATCCTAGGTTAAGGTTTAGGATACGCATACACATACGCATACATAGACAAATACATCTTAGAGAAAGATTGTAATAGCTTCAAGGTTTGTAACCCTAGTACTATTCAAGAGTACTCGTATTATCAATAATATTGAAGCAGATTGTGGTATATTCATTGTTGATACTGTTTCATTGCTAAATACTTCTAGAGTATCAAAGTGTAGATTCCGCATACACTTTGATATACAAACAAAGTCTCAACTGGTGTTATTTTGGATTCATCCAAGGTAACAAACTCTTTACTACGTAAAGAATCGATCAAGGCGTGGGATCAACACGTTGTCTTCCGGTCAAATGGTCATCGACAATATGATTGAACATGTAAAATTTGTTCCTTTGTTTTTCTTTTTAAAAGATAAACATTTGACATTGCAACTCAAGTTCTTCCAATTTTGTTTGTTACTGACGCGTTAATGACATGCTGATGACATCAAATAACGTTACTTTTATAGCATCTTTTTTCCCATGTAAATAACCCATTTTGTATAATTATTGCAAACATATGTTACTTAATCATTTGTATTTAAGAATTGCAGTAATTATGGAGTACTTGGTGAAGATTAGCAAAAAGGCACACATTCTGGAGCTTAAACGAAGACATTTGAAGATTATTGTTCTGACATCCAACACGCCGTATCCATCAAGGAAGATACGGCGTATCTATGCCTACACTTCACTAAAGACCACAAAGGAACAAGATCCAATACATTGTATCCAGAAGAAGACCAATACACTGTATTCAAGTTATGTAAATAAAATTTTCTGGAAGATATCGAACGTGGTCCCTACTCCAAGAAACCCCCGATACGCTATATTGACCTCAGTCAATGCGCCGTATCGACCATATTCCAAACCTTATAAATAGAAAACCTTTCATTGTGCTAAATCATATATTCGATACCTAAACCATAAAATTCGATTTTCAGAATAGAAGAATAGCAGAAGATATCTTGCAACGTAATTGATTACGTAGGAAACAACTTATAATCTCCTATACTCTTGTAATCGTTTAGTTTTTGGTATCATTCGTTAACTCGGTTAGTTTACCTTGGCTAAATTATTAATCTTGTATTGATTATGACGTTTGAAGGCTAATACCTTCGGGTATTAGCCATTAATTTGAAGATCTGAATGTTTGGTTTGTTTATCTCGATTACTTAATTTATCGTTGATTGCTTATTTATGTTTATCAGTTTATACTTGTTTACGTGCTTTTGTATGTAGCGGGGAACTATATTCAATTGATCTAGTTGATACGGACCAAGTAATCTAGATGCGGGAATGACCTTCTCCATATAGTGATTTAGTAATCTAGTCCACTAGGTCACGAATAAATAAACCTAGCTTGCCTTAGCTTGTGTGTTTAGTTGGACCAAACAGGTGACCCGTTGGGTAATTCAACCAAGTACGTTCTCAATTAATTAGTAAAGACTTGATTAGTGGACTACTAGTGTATGAATTGTCTTTAAGAAATAAGTGGGTAAAGTCTCTATGAGCTAGGGTTTAACAAGATCACCATTGCTTTAATCCCTAAGATAGATTATAATCAGCAAATAAGGATGCTTTATGTGGATATGTTTAATTGTGACAGAATTCTTCGTATCTAGGTCTTAGGAAGAAGTACCTCCTAAGTCTTAAGAATGATATGCCGCCTCGAGATAAGTAATCAATTGCATCACTAAAGAAACCAAACCAACCTTCAGAATTGGGTTAATAATGGTTAATACAATTTACTTATATTTGGCGTAGGACCGACTTTTATACTTTTTTAATAGCTTTACGTGTGGTTTTAGTGTCTTAAAGTTGATTTTAGTTAGGGATTGTACCAAGTCAAGTCTTAAATTAAGCAAATTGAGCTCGCGAGCTCGAAGTTGACTTGTTCAGCTAAGCTTTTATCAAGAGCTCAAGCCCAAAAATTAGCTCTAAATCCGTTATAAAACAAGCCAAGCTAACAGCTTTTGGATTAGCTGGCTCGAGCTTTTATCAAGCTTTTTCGAGCTTTAATATATAATTAAATCATATTAGTAATTAAGGGGTAATTTGAGTATTAACTTAATTATAAGGACATATTTCATAAATAAATAAATAATGTATTCTAAAATGACATTTAACCCTAATTAATCTAATGATTTATATTATAGTGCTTTGTATTCTTCATACATAGTTTTGACTTTTGAGAACATTAGCCAAAACTAATCAAAAACTAATTAGCACTTTGGCTAATGTATGTTTTTGTTGAAATACTTTGTACGTTTAAACATTAATTACTAGTACTTTGGCTTATGTTTCATTCTAATGTTAGACTTTAGTACGAGAATGTTATTGTTAGTTTATTAATGTTTAATGGAACTACCTTGGTTTTCACTTATGATTTTTGTTTGTTTTACTTTATGCATATGTTTATTGATGAGTTTGAGCGTTTGGCTATTAAATACATTAATTTTTTACGCATTCAAGCTTTTCAAGCCAAGCTCAAGCTTTAATCAAACCTACTCAAGCCAAGCTCATGCCTATATGGTTAAAGCTTGACGAGCTATCAAGCCAAGCTCAAGCCTACTATTTTCTTTTCAAACCAAGCTCAAGCCCTATCAAACTTGAGCTCGGCTTGACTTGATTACACCCCTAATTTTAGTCACCATAAAATGCTTGACAGTCTCTCAGGCTAAAAACCCCCCCTTATCTGTTAGATTTAGGATTAACATAGATTTAACATAGAATAGAATTAAATTAGTTTAGATAACCAAAATATTAATAAATTGAAAGATTGTTTCTCGCTCTTAGTGATCGACACCCTCCTTACCACGAAACTCCCATCTGATCGGGTACACTACCCGTTAAAGTGTTGTTTTTGGTAAAGTTGGAAAAATATAAATTTAAAACCTGAAAACATAAAATCACACCCCTAACTACAACACATCAAGTTTTTAGCGCCGCTGCCAGGGAGTGAAAATTTAATCTTGATTTTTATTTGATATTTTGGTTTTTAAT
This sequence comes from Tanacetum coccineum, assembly GCA_026074375.1. Lineage (NCBI taxonomy): Eukaryota > Viridiplantae > Streptophyta > Magnoliopsida > Asterales > Asteraceae > Tanacetum > Tanacetum coccineum. Next base: position 6,965 of record BQNB010037956.1, on the reverse strand, counting down.
ATTAGATTAGTCTAACCCCTAGGATTAGTGTAATTTAGATTAGTGTATAATTATGTATATTTGTTTGTTTGATTGTTTATTAATTTAGTTGTTTGTTAGTTTAACTATTTTCCAATAAACTGTTCTAGTCGATAACCTGATACGGCGTATCCGCTTCCATTGGATACAACGTATCCAACTTTCTTATCCAATACAACGTATTCATTCAAAATATTAATACGGCGTATTCAGGTCCATTGAATACGGCGTATTGATTATTTGATACAGTAACAAAACTGGTTTTTTGCATTTGATTTTGGTATATTTGTATTTTCTTTCTCCCGAGCCCATCTTACAGATTGTTTATCCTTTGTTTCAGGTAGTGCATGACAAAGAGTTCAACTAAAGAATTATTTACGCCCTTCAAGGAACCGAAACGAGAATTTCGATCATCGAGGAAACTTCTCAAGACACTAAGTCTTGACGAATCAAGATCACCTAAATTCAATCTATTTTCTGATTTAGAAGAATATTTTGAGGAAGACGTTGCAGAAACGATGGCGAAAACCATGGAATAGTACATGAGCAAAACTCGAGCTGACTATGGATCGGGAATTGCTAGGTCTAAAATTGATGACAAAGATAGCTTTGAATTAAAAGGCTAATTTCTCAAGGAACTACATGACAACACCTTCAGCGGTTTGGATCGTGAAGACGCGAATGAACACATTAAGAAAGTTCTTGAGATTGTAGATTTATTTCATATCCCTAATAAAACTCAAGAGCAAGTGATGCTTAGAGCCTTCCCTATGTCCCTAACTAGAGTCGCGAGTCGTTGGCTAAGAAACAAACCATCTGGTTCAATCACAACTTGGGAAGATCCTAAGACAAAGTTTCTAAGCAAATATTGCCCACGTGCTCGTACAGCGAAGAAAATAGAGGAGATCAACAACTTTCAGCAAGAGTCGGATGAAACCCTTTACCAAGCATGGGAGCGATTTAAAGAACTTTTGATGAAGTGTCCTCAACACTATTTAATAGAGATGCAGGAGGTAATGTTGTTTTATAACAGATTGGATGTCCAAACTAGACAGATTCTTGATTCAAAAGGTGCAATACCGTCTAAGACGGTTGCCGATGCAAAAGTAGCCATCCAAGAAATGGTTGAATACTCTCAAAAATGGCACAATGGAACATCTAGGACAAGAAGTACTAAAACTTCTGACGGATTGGCAGCCATACAAGCACAACTTAATAATCTTGGTAGAGAAATCAAGAAGGTAAATGAAAAGGTTTATGCTGCTCAAGTAGGATGTGAACAATGTAAAGGACCCCGCTACACCAAAAATTTCCCACTCAAAGAAGAAGGAAAACCCCTCAAAGAAGCTTACTAGACTCAATTTGGTGGACCTTTCTAAGGAGGGGGATATAGAGCAGCAGCTCCAGGATTCTACCACAGGAACAATGCAAACCTTTCGTACCAATAACAAAGGCAATCTATGGAAGAAACCCTGAGAAAGTTTATGAGTGAATCAGCAAAGAGACATGAAGAAAACTCCAACATGATTAAAGATATCTGAGCTTCGACAGATGTTACCATACGAAACCAAGGAGCTTCGATTAAAACTCTAGAGATTCAAATCAGGCAAATAATCAAGGTACTACAGGAAAGAGGATTTGGAAGCCTACCTAGCTCTACTGAAGCCAACCCGAGAGATCATGTCAAGTTAATTTCGACCACTGCTGAAGCTGATTCAAACCCGATACGCCGTATTAGATCACCCCAATATGCCGTATCCACTCCACATAATAGAAGATTCATGTTCGCGTCAAGATAAATGACAATCCCATTTCTAAGTCGTTTGAATGATTACTACTGTGAGGAAAATAAGGGATCGTATGGACCGCAATTCTCATAAGCTTACTCATATGGAGCTTCACATATCGATAATTCCATACCTCGAAAGGAGAAAGACCTAGAGAGTTTCACTTTACCTTGCTATATTAATAATGTTTGCTTTGATAATGCCTTTGCTAACTTAGGAGCTAGCGTAAGTGTCATGCCTCTCTCGACCTACCTTAACTTAGGTTTAGGCGAATTAGCTCACACTAAGTTGACAGTTGAATTAGCAGATAGGACTGTGAAATATCCAAAAGGAATTGCTGAAAATGTGCTAGTAGGTATTGGTAAATTCGTTTTCCCTATAGACTTTATAATTCTTGATACGCCCGAGGATGTCAAAGTGCCCTTGATCCTTAGAAGATCATTTTTGTCTACCGCCCACTCTAATATTAATGTATTCAAAAGGAAGATTACTTTGAGGGTTGGAGATGAGAAAATTATTTTCAAAAGTGTTAAACCTGCTAGTATTTTGATTAAGAGGGTCTACATGTTAAGCTTAAGAGAAAGAATGGATATTGATTTAGAAGCTAGGCTAATGGGAGAGACTTTGGTGTTAAATAGATCATTAAACCCTTTATATGGAGATTACATTGAATTGAATGATCTTAATGTACCATTAGAGCTTAGGAGAGATCGAGTTGATAATTTGATGCCCACCATTGAGGAAGGTGAGGTAATTGATGATCCCATGATTGACATAATCAAGACTAAGAATAAAGAAAGTTTTGACGAGTACCCTAGTTTTTGTGACTTTGACAAGAAGATCCATATTGATTGTGCCTACAATTTAAGATTTTCTTGCATTATAGGTTTCGAACATGTAGATGCTAATTTTTTCCCAATTTTATCCGTTAATATGATGTCTAGGGAGTTTTACAATTCTATAATGAGGGACGAAGTTGTACATAAAGGAAAGAATGTAGTCGGAGCTTTTATGAATGTACCTATTTTTGTCAAAAAAATTTGCTGTTGTAACTCATTTTATAGTAGTGGAAAATATGGATGGCCACCGAGATTAAGACATGGGAGATATTATTCTTGGAGAACCGTTCTGTAAAGCTTCATGTGTGGAAGCAAGCAGGTTTTATGGATTAATCACTATCCATAATGGTAGTGATAACGTGACTTACCAAATGGCGAGATCATATCCAAGGTTTAAACATCTATCCAATGCCCAATGCAACAAGATCAAGCCGTTACTAAAGGTGAGTTTGCACGATAAGCTGAATGGAATCTCGCATCCATACCAAAAGCTCAAGAGTTTCTACAAGGGGGTCTTAAACTTAGGACCCAAATATGTTCGAGATGCGAAGATGGAAGAATGGCTCACACGCGGGCACATAAGCGTGCATGAGATGGAGTGAAAAAAAGCTGAAAGGAAAAAGTCTAACTTAAAGACTAGCTGAAAGAAAAGTGCTTCCCGGGAGACAACCTGGATTGTTATTTATTTTTATCGAGCATGTCTTCCCAGACATCAATACGGCGTATCCTCTCCATACCACACGGCGTATTAAATGTTTGAACGTTATCAGTCCTTTATTTTTATGCACTTTAAACATTATTGTCAGTTCTGTCAATACGACGTATTCATGAACATGATACGGCGTATTCAACAGACTGGCCCGTATTTAGATACTTTTTATAGGTTTCTTAATACGGCGTATTCCAGTTTATGAATACGGCGTATTGGTCTCATGTACAGTTTATTTAGCTTATTTAATTAACTATAGATACCTGAAATAGGATTTTGCATGTTTTTCCTATATTTTGCACAGGACCTCGCTGAAAAGAAATCAACAATGTTGGTGAAGTATCTACAATCTTGAAATCTATAAGTGTTAGAGTCTTGAAATCTCAAGACGGCTGTTGAACACATTCTTGTTCATAAACTCAACTTGGAGAATCTACCGAGCAACATATCAGGGGAGTTTCTCATTCTAATTCTTTTAATTCCCGTTTTTAATGTTTTATCTATACAACGAGGACGTTGTATAATTCAAGTAGGGGTATGAGAATTAGAATGTATACTTGTCCTATTTTTCACATAAAATGCTTAAATTATGCTCAAATTTAAAAAAATTTCAAGCATACTTTTGTGAAATTACTTATTGCGTAACCTGCACACACTAACCATTATTAGATATTGTGAGGATTTAACTTTACCCGTTTCCAAATGTTTACCCAAATTCCACAAAAATATGAGTGTTCCGGTGAGGTTGTAGACTTTAGAACTTGGCTTGGTATATCTATTCGAGACCACAATAATGAGTGTTATGGATTTAGATGGAGTAACTTGTTTAAATTGGTAAATTTCTAGGATTACACCCAAAATGCCTTTATATGTTATTTTATTAAATAACTACACTGGTTAGTTAAATCCCGTATAAACCCTTTGTTTACTCTCATCTTAAGAGTAAGATACCCCTAGAAAAACCAATAGAGCTAATCCTTTAGGAATAACACCAACTGTTTGTTTCGTTACACCTTTACACCTTAGCCTACCCTGTTAGAATAAATCCATTTATCAATTGCTAGTTGCTTAAAGTGTAAAGTATGTATTTCCTGAGTCTTGTGTCAATTTTCTATCTTTGGTGCGGTTGGGAAGAAATTTGCACATTGCAAATGGGAATGTATAAAGTAGTCAAAACACATGTATATTTACTACCATTACAATTATTGGTACGTCCAAAGAATGAATAATTATCCGGAGTTATTATGATCGTGAAGATGGTAAAATTACACCGAGTTTCGTAGTTAGTATATGAAAAAAACAAAAAAAAGAAAAATCGCAACAAAAAAGAGGAGACTAAGAATTGCAGTAATTATAGAGTACTTGGTGAAGATTAGCAAAAAGACACGCATTCTTAATTAATTGGTAAAGACTTGGTTAGTGGACTACTAGTGTATGAACTGCCTTTAAGCAGTAAGTGGGTAAAGTCTCTATGAGCTAGGGTTTAACAAGATCACCATTGCTTTTATCCCTAAGATAGATTTTAATCAGCAAATAAGGATGCTTTATGCGGATACGTTTAATTGTGACAGAATTCTTCGTATCTAGGTCTTAGTAAGAAGTACCGCCTAAGTCTTAAGAATGATATGCCGCCTCGAGATAAGTAATCATTGCACTAAATAAGCAAACCAACGTTCTAATTGGAGTAATAATGGTTAATACAGTTTTCTTATATTTGGCTAGACCGCTCTTTTATCTTCTGTTAATTTGCTTGCGTGTGTTTTAGTATCTTAAGTTGATTTTAGTCACCATAAAACCCGTGCCAGTCTCTTAGGCTGAAAACCCCCTTATCCGTTAGATTTAAGATTAACATATGTTTAGCATAGGTTTAACATAAAATATAATTAACTTAGTTTAGATAACCAAAATATTAATAAATTGAAAGATTGTTTCTCGCTCTTAGTGATCGACACCCTACTTACCACGAAACTCCCATCGACTGGGTACACTGCCCGTTAAAGTGTTGTTTTTTGTAAAGTCGGCAAAATATAAATTTAAAACTTGAAAACATAAAATCACACCCCTAACTGCAACACATCACGCGCCTTGTCTTTCATTTTCATTTACCGATGCTTAAACTTTAAATATGATTCCATTTGCAGCTGAGGGCATCATAGCCTCTTTTCGCTCCCCCAATTTCATTCTCAAAGTAATCTAGTATAGTCGTCCAAAACCCCGCACTCATTTATGCATTCCCTTTGACGCTATTCTCGAACGTGTTTATATAAGCTTTACACTACACTAACTCTTCTTTAGCGGTCCATGGAATTGTAGCATCTTATTTTGTAGTCGTGGCTTTGTTACGTCTTTTGACGCCTGTTTTGTTAATCCCAACTAGATCTTGCAAACCTTGTAAAAGGGTTAGTTGTATTGAATAGATTCAAGACAACTATGCTAGAAACTTTATTGATACTAAGAGTATGCGGAAACTACTCTTTAGTACTTAGAAGAATATCAATGTAATAGTAAACTGTGATGCAGTAGAATGAATGAACAATAAATATAACCGAAAAGCTTCAATATTATTATGATGAATAATACGAGTACTCTGTCTAGTACTAGGGTTTACAACCTTGAAGCTACAAAGAAAGATTGATTGATGTGTTACTAAACCATAACCTAGGATCTCCTTTTATACACTAAGAAGTCCTTTACAAGATAACTAATACATATCTTTTAACACGTCTTTACACATCATCACACGTCTTTATTTTCATGCAGTCTTCAGTCTTTATCAGCAGTATAAATCCCTTTAACAGTGTTAAGTTTAGTACTAGCAGTACTAACTTATACTTAGCAGTACTAACTGGTTTATACTGCCAGTTATGACTTAAGCAGTACTAACACTTTGACTTGGCAGTACCAAATCTAATGAGTTTAATTCCCAACATTCCTCCCCTAAACTTGTGATTTACCTTCAAATCATCAAGTTTCTTGAATTAAACCTTTCTGAGAGGACTCTTCCAAACATTCTTCTACTTTTGAAGTTGAGACCACATAAACTTGAGAAGTTCAAATGCCATTTCACTTTCTTGAGTAAGAGGATATTTCTTTTCTATCATTATGTGAATAGCAATTCCAGTATGCACCAGCAACATATGAATTTCACATGAGTCAAATAATCTCCAGCTTATCAAGTTGTAGTCCTGTTGATTCTTCCATATTTCATCTTCTTCATTAGGCTCAAATAAGATCTTTAGATCTCCCCAAAGTAACAAGTCATATCCTTCTGGACTTGTTGTATCATACCTTTCTTGTACCAGTCTGTGTAGATCCAGCACATCTTGCCTATCAAAATCATCAAGCATTTCACTGAATATTTTGTAATTTTTAGAACTTCCATCTGCTTTGATGATTTGATAATACATCATATTTTTTGTCAAAACATGTGTCTTCCAGTTAACTATTAGGTATTTAGTAGCAAGAGACTCAATATCAATAGCAATATCATCCCTTGGAACTACATCCATACTATCTCTAAGCTCTCTGGTATGTGCTTAATCACACATACCTTTTACCTTTAAAAACGAGCTAAAATAACCAAAAACAGACTCAAAATGCCAAATATATGCT
>BQNB010037955.1:0-49078 GCA_026074375.1 Tanacetum coccineum | reverse complement strand
TTTTTGTAAAGTTTGTTAAATAATAGTACTGTTAGTGTTTTGGAATTTAATACTGCTAGGTCTAGTTAGTACTGCTAATTTAAATTAAAACTGTTTGTTAAAACTGTTACTTATAGTTAGTACTGCTGGTTCTTTCTATGTATCTTTGTTAATCCTGTGAATAACACTTAATACTGTTAAACATGAAACATGTTTGGATTATGTTTTTCTTGGTTTTAAGCTAACTTTTTCAGGATACACAATGAGGTGTCAAATTGGTTACTCCATAATGTATTATTTGAGGGGAGGAAACATCTTGGCTGTTCTTAAAGTGTTGGTTGTTACACCACACAACAAATGGTCATCAATTCACCATGTCTAATAGACATCAAGAATTGACTAGTCCAGAGCAAACGGCTCCTGGTAAAGACTTCCCAAATCCGTTGATAGTTGATAGTTTACTCAAAACTATATGGTCCTCAATGCACCATGTTATTACAATGCAGCATTGGCTAGTCCAGAGCAAACGGCTACTGGTAAAGACTTCTCAAATCCGTTTATAGTTGGTAGTTTACTCAAAACTATATGGTTATCATTGCACCATATTTTTCTAATGAAGCAATGGCTAGTCCAAAGCAAACGGCTATTGGTAAAGACTCCTCAAATCCGTTTATGGCTGGTAGTTTGCCAAAAACTACACTTTGTGTGAATTTGTGAGCTAAAACAAAAGAGAGAATTGGTGAGCTCAAAAACAGAAAGAGAGCTGTGTGAAAAATAGACAGAGTGCAAAGTGAGCCAAAAGAATTGAGAGATGAATTGTGAGCCTAAAAACAGAAAGAGAGATTGTGTGAAGTTATTCTTTTAAGTCTTAGAGTTTGTACTGCTTATGGGTGGAGAAGTTAATACTGCTAGGCATATTTTAGTACTGCTAGGCCTAAGTTAATACTGCTGGATGACCGTTAGTACTGTTTGGGCCTAACAGACTTTTCATTTATTAATAGAGTCGTTGAGATATTTCCGCCAAATACCTATGGAATAGGGGTTTGACCAATTGGACTTTCGTGCATCTAATATATATTCATATGATTCATTCACGATAACTTCAAATTACTTAATATTGGTCAACTCATATCTCTCTGTTTTCTCTACTAAATTGCAATTAACTTTCTCCAGCCTTCATACTTACATACACGATCCTATCCCACTTTATTAATCACATTTTTCATCATGGCAAGTTTGGATTTTTGTGATAAACATAACATGGTAGCATTTCTGGAAAAATCTACGGGAAGTGCAGGGTTTCATCAGATCATAGATTTCATCACTCGAAGTCACATTTATTATGCACTTACTAAGAAGCCAGAGGTGTGTGTATCATTTATAAAAAAAATTTGGAGGTCTGCTGAGGCTTTGACTGATGGTAATGGCGATGTCAAGATTAATGCTACTATTGATGGACACTCACTTTCAATCACTGAAGGTTCTTTACGGTGACATCTCAAGTTTGATGATCAAGATGGTATTACCTCTCTTCCAACTATAGAGATTTTTGCGCAATTGGCGCTTATGGGCTACACTACTGACTCAGATAAGTTAACCTTTCAAAAAGGTGCATTTTCACCTCAATGGAGGTTTCTTATTCATAATATTCTTCATTGCTTAAGCCCAAAGAAAACTGTTTGGGAGCAGTTTAGTAGTAATATTGCAGCTGCTGTAATTTGTTTGGCCACCAATAGAAAGTTTAATTTTTCTAGGATGATATTTGAACACATTGTGTCTAACATCTTTAGTCCCCATAAGTTTTTGATGTACCCTAGGTTTATACAACTATGTCTAGACATGCAGAAACACAAGCTTCAACAACACACAAGATTTTATTCTGTTCCATCTCTAACAATGAAGGTTTTTAGCAATATGAAGAGATCCACCAAGGGATTTTCAGGCCAGGATGTTGCTCTATTTCCCACTATGTTAGATGATACTGAACCCTCACCTTCCCCTTCTAGAATCACATCTTCACCTTCCCCTACACCTTCACCTTCACCTGAACCATCACCTACTCAACCCACACCTACTCAACCCTCACCTACACAACTTTCCCCAACACAACATGGTACATAATACCATCTTCCTACAAACCATTACTCACCTCTCCATGCTGTTCACTCACATGGAAGTGATGAGGGTAGTTTGAAACTTTAAGAATTGATGAATTTAGTTACCACTCTTTCTGACAGGATTGGAGTTTTAGAGGCTGACTTATTGAAGACAAAAAAGACCTACAGTTCTGCTTATACCAAGCTTATTCTCAGGGTCAAAAAGCTAGAGTCTCAGATAAAGATTGGGAAAGCAAGGAAACAAACTAGGGTTGTTATTTTAGATGATGAAGCCTTTGGAGATGATTCTTCCAAACAGGGGAGGAAGTTTTCTAATGAATAGGTTTAAGAAAAAGCAAGTACTGATACTGAATTATTTATTCAAGAAGTGACTCCAACTGAAGTCATTCAAGATCAAGAGGGCAGTGGGAAAGCAAGTGATGAAGTTAGTACTGCTGGTTTGAAGAAAGGTCCTGTTAGTGAAGAAGTTCCAACAGTTAGTACTGCTGAGGTAAACCTTAGTACTGCTGGAGGAACTGTTACATATTCAAGAAGAAGTGCTGAGAAAAGATCAAGAAAAGATAAAGGAAAAGCCATTTTGATAGAGGAAGAGCCTAAGAAGAAGTCTAAGAAGGACCTTGAACAAGAACAGTTAAGTTATGCTGAAGCAATTAGACTTGAAGAGCAAATGAATGAGGAACAAAGAGCTCAAATTGCTAGAGATGAGGAGATTGCTAGACAGTGGGATGAAGAAGAAAGGAAAAGAGCTATGGATGCAGCTAAGTCTACAAAGAAGATTGACTGGAATGATCCTTCAGTCATTAGATATCATTCTCTTAAAATGAAGCCAAAGACAATTGCCCAAGCTAGAAGGAATATGATCAAATATTTGAAGAACCAAGGGAATTACAAGATCAGTGACTTCAAGGGAATGTCTTACAATGACATCAGGCCAATCTTTGAAAAGATTTGGGATTTTAATCAGAATATTAAGCCTATGGATGCAGAGCAAGGAAGTAAAAAGCAAAAGTCTCCTGAAAAAGAAAGGTCTACTGAAAAGATTGTGGAAGAAGAGGCTGTTACACAAGAGGAAAGGGAAGAAGTTGTCAAAGAACCAGCAGCAAAGAGAAAGAAGTCCATTCCTAGAAAAACCACAAGGAAGAGACAAAAGCTAGAAGAAGATGCTAGAAAGAGTAAATCAAGGATTATTTGGATATATTACCAGAAGAAGAAGCTCCCATAGAGATTGAATCTTTATCAACAAAGTTTCCTATTGTAGATTGGAAGACATGTGTTTTGACAGAGACCTTCATGTACTATCAAGTTTTCAGAGGTGATGGAAGTTCAAAGAATTACAAGGTTCTAAGTGAAATGCTTGAAGATTTTAATAGATTGGATGTAGAAGAATTATACAGGTTGGTCAAGAATAGGTATAGTGCTTTAAGTCCAGAAGGTTTTGATCTAATGATTGGGGAGAACTACCAAACAATGTTTGACCTCGAATAAGATGGTGAATTTGGAGAGATCAACGATGAATACAATCTTTTAAGCTGGAGATATGATGATTCTGTGGTATCCCATATTTTGTTGTTGACAATGAGATTGGCAATTCATATGTTGACAGAAAAAAAGTATCCCTTAAGCCAAGAGATGTTGACAAAGATGTTAAGTAGAAAATTGGAGGTAGATCATGAGAGTTCCCAGGCATTTGAACTCCTTAGATTCATAAGATCTCAAGTGCAGAAGTGACAATTAGTTAGAAAGAATCATAGCAAAGAAGAAGCACTAGAAATTTTATTCATAAAAGAAACTGTGATGAATTGAAGGACAAACACAAATTTAGGGGAGATTGTTAGGAATAAATCTTCATATGACTTAATACTGCCAACAGTACTAAAGGAGTTAGTACAAGCCAGTTAAACTAAAGTTAGTACTGCCAAAGGTTACTTAAAACATGCCTAGTAGAAGAGTTAGTACTAGCTAAATGGGCAAGCAGATGAACAAAAGATAAGAATGCATGGAGAGTATTTCAGGATGTTTAGTTTTGAATTATAACTGATCCTAATATATAGGCAGATATATGTGTAAAGGGCTCCTTGTATTTCTATAAAAGGAGATCCCTAGTGTAGTGTAAAACATAACTTTTAGAGATACATTTAGAGAGAATTTGTAATAGCTTCAAGGTTTGTAACCCCAATACTTCAAGAGTACTCGTATTATTTAATAATATTGAAGCAGTGAGTTTTGTGTTCATTGTTTGTTTGTGGTCATTACTGTTCCATAAATAAATTTCTCTAGAGTATCAAAGTGTAGATTCCGCATACACTTTGGTATACATACAAAGTCTCAATCTTTGTTATTTTGGATTCTTCCAAGGTAACAAACTCTTTATATCATAAAGAATCGATCAAGGCGTGGGATCAACAAAGGGGAAATTATTGATGAGCCAAAGGTTGATGTAGTCAAAATTAGGCATGATGATGAGATAGTTGAGAAAATAGATGAATATCCTAGTTTTTGCGACTACGATAGGAAGATCCATATTAACTGTGCTTATAATTTACAATTTTATTGCATGATAGGATATGAACATGTGAATGCTAACTTTTTTCCCATTTTATCAATTAATGTTATGTCTAAAAGTTTTTATAATTTGATAATGAAAGAGAAATATAAGTATAAAGGGAAAAATATAGTTGGAATTTTTATGAATGTGGCTATCTTTGTTGAAAACTTTTCAATTGTCACGGATTTTGCAATTGTGGAGAATATGGATGCTTATTGTAATAAAGACATGGGTGATGTTATTGTTGGGAAACCGTTTTGTAGTGCTTCATGTGTTGACGCAAAACGGTTCGATGGATTTATTACCATTCATGATGGTAATGATAGTGTCACTTATCAAATAGCCCGATCGCATCCAAGGTTTAAGCATCTCTCTAACAAGCAATGTAACAAGATTCGGCCATTACTTCAAGTAAGTGCATGTGACATATTGGAAGGAAATTTACACTCATATCAAAAGCTAGAAGGTTTCTTCAAAGGAGTCTTGAATTTGGGACCCGAATACATAAATGAGAAGATGATTGAATAGCTCACACGTTGACACGTAAGCATGCACGAGATGGACTAAAGCGGAAGGGAGTCTAATTTAAAGACTCTTCAATAAACAAAAGTGCTTGCCGGGAGACAACCCGAAATGTTATTTCAATTTCAGTATCGAGTCTGTCTGACCAGTATGTCGATACGGCGTATCTAACCCAATGGATACGGCTTATCGAATACCCTAGACACATTATCTTTTTATTTTTCAATACTTTTAAAACTTTATTGTCAAACTTGTCAATACGACATATTTAGAATTCTGAACGCGGCGTATTTGACCTCTGACCCGTATTGGTTATTTTTCTTATAGTTTTTAATATGGCGTATCCACCACCATGGATACGGTGTATCGACTGTCTTGTACAGTTGATCGTTTTTATTTTCTTATTCTAACCGACATTTATTTGGAGATACAATTGCTGTGATTTTATTTATGGTACGACAAAGAAGTACTAAATGTGTATGAAGAAAGTGGTGGTATGCAGATAATATGGAATCTTATGTGTGTTATTCATGTTGGTATTCAGACGCTTTTCGCAACACAACACACATAGTTGCTCATAAACTCATCATGGAGGATTATACTGAGCAAATCTTATGGGAGTTTTCATTCTAATTCTTTATAATTTATGTATTTCATGCTAAATTTATACAACGTGGGCGTTGTATATCTCAATTGGGGGAAGGAGAATTAGAACGCTACTTGTCCTTAGTTAACCCTCGTATAAAACCCTTTTGTTACTCTCATTTTTAGAGTAAGATACTCCTAGAAAAACCTTCTGAGCCATTCTTTTCATTTCTTACTCCACTAAAATATGTTTCGTTACACCTTTACACCTTAGCCTACCCTGTAGATTGAAGTCAGTGGCTGGTTGCTAGTTGCTTTTGTGTTAAAGTATGTACTTCCTGTGTTCGTGTGCGTATTTTTTATCTTTGGTTAGGTCGAGAATTGCACATTGCAATGAGAATGTAAAAGTAGTTTCTTTTATTTTTTTTTGTTTACTACTTTCACTATTATTTTTATTTCTGAGTCATGAGCGTTATGGAATTATTATCCATATTTATTATGATCATGAAGTGGTGAACTTTTACACCTTTATTCGTTTTTTGATTTGTTTAAAAAAATAGAAAAAAATACAAAAATACAAAAAATATAAGAGAGAAAAAAAAGGAGAGGATTATGAGATAATCGATTATTTGTTGGTACGTACTATGAACCAACAATGTAGAATATTGTTGTATATTATTGGTAGTTGGTCGCAAAAATTAACCTACTACGTGTTTTTTGAATTAAATGGTATATATCACCACTATTGTTATACCTATATTATGGGTGAATGGGAGTTGGTTGTTATGGGAACGCCAACTAGGTTTGTTTTTATGGATCGTTGAGAATGATGATTAAGAAACCTTTGACTCTAATTCGTATCTACCAAACACAGCGTGTGTTTTCCGTGTTAAAGTGTGAGTTAGTCGGTGATTTGTGTCTTTTTTAAGGTTGTGGTCGGGAAAGTAGCTAGCAACATTATTGTTTATTGGTTGGACTTAATCTATCTATTTTATTATTTTATTTTACACCAATTATATATGTTTTCCATGCCTAATCCCTACCCTATATCATTCTTCATCCTAACCTTTGATTTACTCGAATGGGGGATTTGAGCAATCACATATGTCTCATTCATGGATTTGAATGTGTATGTGTGATTTTGTTGCCGTTGTTGGTGTAATAATGTTGGTAAAGATTACTTAATCATATTTTTTAGCTTATTCGAGTTAAGGAGTGAGCAATCACAAGTGTCGCGGTCATGGATTTAGGCGTGCATTTGTGGTTTTGTCGTCTTTTCTGGAATATTGGTATTGATAAAGATTAAAAAGAGTGATCAACCCTTAAGCCTTGTCATATTCACCCAATTTACCCTTTTAGACTTGTTACTCCTTAGATTTAGTGGTGGAGATGTATATCCTTGCCAAGCTTATGATAGAATACTCGTCACGACCAAGCAATTAAGCGAACTACTAAATGTTACCACATAGATTAGTTGAGTGATTTGAGTGATTTCGTTTCCTATTTCTTGAGGTGTTTGGTTCTGTGCTAGTAATTAAATTAAAACGCTTAAAGGAAAAATCCTAGGTATTCGTTTGGGATACGTTTTCACAAGTTAAATCTAAAGTCTACTTGAGGACAAGTAGGATTCAAGTGGGGGATATTTGATGACATCAAATAGCGTCTAATTATTAGCATTATTTATCCCATCTATATTGCTCGTTTTATATTAATTTATGTAAGATTTGCTACTTAATTGCTTATCTTTATGAATCTCAGTTATTATCGAGCAATTGGTGAAAATTAGAGAAAAGAACGTGTTTTGGAGCATAAATGAAGAAGTTCAAGAAAGTCTATTGAATCTGACATCAATATGCCGTATCATTCTAGATAGTTACGCCGTATCCCAAGACTTAAACGAATTCAAGACCATTTCCTAACTTTGAAGAATACGTCGTATCCAAATCAGCTAATACGTCCTATATGAAACTTTGGTCAACTTTTGGAACAAGCATGTTTTACTCCTGATACGCCGTATCTAGATGAATCAATACGCCATATTGGGAGGCGGTTAAGCATTATTCTGGAAGATAATAATCATGGAGCCCACGCTGAATACCCCCGGATACGCCATATTAGACCTCACCAATACGCCATATCGACCAGATTTACGAACCTATAAATAGAAAACCTAGCATTCGGTTTTCAGAGAGTAAGAACTACTAAGTACAATTCTTAGACGATTTTAGAAGACAAAAAGGTCCTGCAAGTGCATTCATTCCATAGGAAAACTCTTCTAATCATTATACTCCGCAATAATCGTTCGGTTAGCGTACCGTTTTCTTTATGAACTCTATTTTAATCATTCTAAATATGATATTGTGTATTGTTACAAAGATTATGGGCTAATACCTATAGGTATTAGCCAAGTTTATGATAATTTAATGTTTTGATTTGTTTATATCGATTGTTTACTCTTTCATTTCATGTAGATTATGTTTATCACTTCATACCCGTTTATGTGCTTGATTATGTTTTCATCTATCATTCAACTGGATCTAAGACTATAAATAAAGCGCTGTAACTTAACCGTTAGTTGGCCTATAGACTAGAGTCCGAGATAGATACTACATACATCTTATCTATATAACTAGATCAATAGGACTACAAATAAAATCCTGTTTCTACTTTTGGTTAACTGAATGATAGACTAAGGTATCTTAGGACTATAAATAACATTATGTTTCCTTTGGTAGTTAAGTAGATTGTAGACTACTAGTATATAGATAAACATTAGGCCATAAGTTGGTAAAGTCTCGATGAGCTAGGTTTCAATATTGTCACCTGGATAGATTATAATCGACGGTGTGAACTTTATGCAGGTTTGGTTGATTGTGACCGGATTAATCGTTATATAAACCTAGAGTTTAGGGAGAAGTACCATCTAGCTTTGGAATGATATACCATCAACAAAAGTAGTACAATCATTGCACACATAGACAATTCATACATTTTATTTAAATAAACTTGGTTAATACGTTTTCCTTACATAAGTGCTTGACCTCTTCTTTATCATTTGTTTATCTGCTTATGTGTGTTATCTCATTTATTACTTTATTAGGTTAGATTAAACCAAAACTCATGCCAGTCTCTCTGGCTGAACCCCTCTATTTGCGTTTGTGTAGGTTAAATTAAGATTAATTAGGTTTAACATTAGATAACTAGAATACTAGTATATTAAATATTAACGCTCACTCTTAGTGATCGACACCCTACTTACCAACGAATCTACAATCGATCGGGTACACTGCACGTTAGTGTTAGTTAATAGGTAAAGTCAGTAAAATATAAATAGTAAAACTTGATAATATAATTACCTATACTAAATGATACATCAGTAATACATGAACAACTGTCTAGAACCAGAGGCAAGTAAAAAAATCAGGAAGGTTTACGACTGCTTAGAAAGACCCATTCATCATGGCGGGAAGGTCATTAAAGCTCTGAAGATTAACTGCACTTCCATCAGTTTGATTTGCATCTTGATGCTCATATGACTTAACTTGATCCTCCAATCCTGTTAATGGTCACTATATAATCTATTCTACGTGAATATAACGTTTATTTGACATATTTGTTTTTAGTTCATTAATACTCTCGTTAACCACATTTTAGAAGCTCTCAACATTAGGAAACAGACAATCGACAAAAACAAACCTAAACCATTTTTTAGCATGATCCACGCAAAACAATTTTAAAGGATCTCTAAGTTCTAACATGATATATACATACCACTTACAACACACAAAATTAGCACATATTATTTGAATTTAAAAGATAGTAACTTACATGTCCACCTAAACTAAGAAACATGTGTGTAATAAAAGTTTGTACACCATACCTGCAAAAGCCACAAAAATGCATATGTCATACATACTGATTATTTTCAACAATTGCATACCTACTCAATAACCAATTATATGCAGCATTGTTTGAAACTGAGCTCATAAAGTTTGCCAAATACAGTTTTAAGCAGCGATTGTTCTTCTTATTCAGAGTTTCTCACAGGCTCTGATACCACTTGTGAGTCCCTTGTTGAATAGATCTCTGCAGCCTATTAAGGATGATAGCCAAGATGTATAAATACAGTTGACTATGTAGAAACACTGATTATGAATACTATGTGTTAATGCGGAATCTTAACACAAGTACTAAGAAAAACAATGAAGAACTAAATAATAACTTCTATTAATCTGCTTTGAATGATTACAGATTACTAACTATTTAGATATGATTTTGCTATGAGATATCTTGAGGTCGTATCTCTAACTATGCCAAGAGGGATCCTTTTATAGACTAAGGATAAACCCTAACAGGCTTACAAAACGCGTACATATCTTTTCCTAAAATATCTCATACATATCTCTTAAACGGTACTAACTATTTTCTACTATCGGTACTAACTAACTGATCAGTACTTAACACTTTGTACTGTCAGTACTAACTATAACTATCAGTACTAACTATTTGTACTGTCGGTACTAAGTTAGGAAAACATAAATCCTAACAGTAGGTGACATTCGACGGTCTAAAATTATTTCCCAACTCATGAGAGTACAACACAAAAACAACAACAATGTTAACAACCAAAGTAGCTACTATGAATCCTGAGCCATGAATTCGTAGCTAAAGAGTAGAGTCAACCCGCCATGGTTGCAAATCCAATTATTTGCCCCGCCAAGATACGGATAACCTCGACTCTACATGCTCTCCCAAGTACATAAACAGGTCAACTGAGTTTTACCCAATTTATCACGCCCAAAACAACAACACGTTCAACATCCATTAACTAAATCCAATTGGTATCACATAAAAACCCCAACAATCACAAAAAAGAAAAGAAACCACAAACCCTAACCCCAGTAACCCTAACCATAATTAATAGAATAAAAAAATTACTAACCCCAGAAGTAACAACAATCGTAACAACCCCACAGGAATATCAACGTATGTAATCATATCATTCAAGAACAAAACCCCATCGAATGCAATCATATCATTCGAGAACAAAACCCCAACAACCGCGACAACCCCACAACAAAATCATATCATCGAATGCAATTGGCATGTTTGAGAGAGAGAGAGAGAGAGGACCATTTGTTGTGTGGTGGTTAGCCAAACGTCAAAACCGTCTCAATTCATCAACATTATTCTCTGGTTCTAACTCTGGCAAGTTGTTTCTTGACAAATCTAATCTATTCTCATGCCATAAGTACTGTCTTCTTCAGACTCTACTTTATTTCAGATTTTGCATCAGTACTTCTGATTGTAAGTTTTTAATACACGTAATATTATAATATAAAATAATAATAATCCCGAGAGTAATTAAGAAAGATTACCAAGTTACCCTTGATAAAATTCACTCTCAAAAATATATATAATATAATATAAATTACGTATATTAAACCGTGGCAGTTATGATCACCCGGGGTCGTTTCCCCACTGACTCGTGCAATGGAAACCTGTTTAAGTTTGGTCCTGATTTGAATAGGAAAAGAGATTTTTTGATTTAATTAACTACTAATTAAAGGCACAATTAAACAACTAATTATACAAATTAAACTAATTACGAAGTAAATAAAATTCGAATTTAAGAAAACAAAAAGCCATTTAAACTAAAAATGTAAACTAGATTCCTAAACCTAGATTAATGCTAAAGAAAATTTTAGGAAAATATTTTTTTAAAAGCTTTTTGGATTTTTTATGAATTAAAAACATATTTATTCTAAATTAAATTCTAAAAAATAGGAAATTAATTGATACAAAAATTAAGAAAAATACTTATTTAAACTAAAATTAATTTAAATTACTTAAAAGTATATGAAAAAACTATTTTTAAAAAATACTTTTTCTTACTTCAAAGATTAAATTTAAAATTAAAGTTAAAAATTAAAAATTAAAGATTTAAAAATTAAATGATTAAAAATAATGGTATAAAATTACTTTTCTATAAAAATGACTTAAGAGATTTTAAAACTAAACTAATATATTTTTTTTTTTTTTTATGAAACTTTTTCTATTTTTTTTATTAGATTTTTGAAAATGAAATATTAAAAACTAAATTCGAAAATTAATTTTAAAAAAAATATATATAAAACTTAAGCTAAAAATTATGTAAAAATACTTTTTAAAACAAGAAAAAGTGCAGAAAATTAATTTTATAAAAAGCCCCAATTTTAATCCACTAAATAAAAACTAATTTAACTAATTAAATTTAAAACCTAATTTACTTAATTAATAAAATTCTTTTTATAAAACTTAACTAAAAAATTTCCCAAACACATGGGCTAAAAATGACAAAAAGTAAAGACAAGGGTAGGCGGTGTAAAGATAAAGTTTAATTAAAAACACTAAGTTTGAACTAATGGCAAAAACAGCCCCTTAACCTAGGGACTTAACTAGACTAACTCTTAAACTAACAAAGGACTAACTGCGAAAATTAAAAGGACTAACAGAGTAACTAACAAGGACTAACAGTGTAAATTTTAAACTAACAGAAACTATAAAAATGGATAAAACAGGTCCCTGAATCCTCTAAAACTTAACAACCAGCATCCTTTTTTAATCAAAAACAGCTTATTAGCTTTTTAAGAAGCTAAAACTTAACCCTAACTTATTTGAAATAAGCTAAATAAGCTTATTAAGCTTATAAGCTCTAAAAGCTTAGTAACATTCCACTTATAACCTATAATTACCTCAAATCCACAAAATAAATTCAACTTATAAAACTATAAGCTGCTTATCAATTCAGCTTATCTAAACTGCTTATCAACTAGATTCAAAAGCAAATCCATACAGCTTTTTAAGAAAACAGAGCAAGAACAAAATGTAAAACAAACTTATTGAAACTTAAAGAGAATAATAGTACCTTTGTTTTCAGCTAACAGGAAAACTTAACAGCTTATTCTGAGCTTATGGCTTAATCCACATAAGCTCATATCAAATCAACAGTAACCTAAACTAGTCCTATAAGCTGTCCAACAGCATCTAAAAACCCCATGATAACCTAGCAGCCATCCAATTCCAATAGGTTATCAAGTCTTGATCGAATGAACAACAAACACAAATGCAAACTCTTTTAACAGAATTAAAATGAAACAACTTAATATTAAATAACACTTTTTATTAAAACTGAAATAAGTTCTTACAAATTGAAATGAATAACATGAAACTGAAATTACAAATAAAAACAACTACTCAAACTGAATCGACAATATTAAAAAAAATAAAACTAAACAAAACACTAAAAAATTACTCCCCGTGCTGGAATGAGATGGGGGTATTTATACCCGAAGCCTTGAGCTCTAGCCATCTCTAGATCCTTCTTTTCGCTTCAATCTTGGCCCTCCAATCTCTTCTCTCTCCTTGATCTCATATGTAAGCCGTAGGATTAGATTGTGTGACTAATCGCGTCACATCAACCAATAGAATCGCTTCTTTCAGCCACGGTGGAATGGGTTAGGGAATGGGATGATAGTGATGGATGGGTTAGGATTTGTGAGGGGAATATTAACCCCATGGTTAATTAGGGTGTGGGTGTGTGGTTTAATAACTAGGGTTCATGGTGGATTCGGGGTGTTCTTGTGTGTGAGAGTAAGAGTAGATCGAAATTGGGGTAAATGAAGGGTACAGTAAATGTTAAAGGGTGTATAAGTTTAAACCGGGTTGGGGGTTAAGGTCGGGTTAGGGTTGGGTTTTAATTGGGTAATCGGGTTGGGGGATCGCATGTGATTGGATGAGAGGTGTACCCATGGGTAGTTTGACCCGGCATTGACCCGCGCTTTTTAATATCTTTGGGATAATTACATTTCTGGCCCTTGTGTTTGGGCAAGCACAATATCAAGCTAAAAGTAACTTTGGGAAATTACATATTCAGCCCTTGTGGTTTCAAAACAATGGAGATGGGCCTTGGTTTTGACTGTGGCTTCTTGCAATTGACTGTAGAAGGCTGAGGCATGATTTCTCTGGCTTCGGCTTTGAGATCTTTAGCTTCTTGATCACTCATCCGTTCTGTGTTCGTTTTTGATCTGATTTCTTGTGATATTTGACATATCCATACTGCCACAATAAACTCAGATACTAGACATTTTTGCATTTTTGATTGTTTTGGGTTTATTGGGCTTTTTAAGCATAAATAGATTGGGTAATCTAATTATCAAAATTCCCAAACTATACGAATTGTGTGTCCTTCCCGCTATCAGCACATGCCTTATAACAAATACCTCGAAAATTCCATAAACTAAACTTTGCGAAAAGTAGCAAGAGTTTGATTGAGAGACATAAGAGATCACAAGTTACAAAACACCCGACTTCCCATTTTCTAAGATTTTTCTCTTTTTATGGATTTTCTTGATTATTAACTACCTAACTACAATTTATTTGTGTTGACATAATGCAATGTTTTCATTTTTAGGATATAGAAACAATAAAAGCACAATTAAGCGTCTAAAAGATAACTTCATCATCCCCGATTTTTCACTTTTCCCATGCTAAGCTTAAAAACAAGATCATCGCTAATTACAAGTCATGACACTAACACTACTCATAAATATTAATTGTGTTCTTACTTTTCCTCCCACAAATCCTACTTTTGTATCTCAGGATTTTACTTAAGTCATATACCCGAAGGCTCTTTAAGACTTTTGTTTCGATACTTATTAATTCAGAAAATAAAGTGCATGGTAAAGAACGCAATAATTAGCTGGGGTCCCCACCATAAGCCCGTCTCAAAAGTTCAATGTAATCAGAATAAAGCCACATCGAGCGACCAAAATTTGGCTTTTTATTAGGTACTTAAGCAAGCACATTCATGTCATATACCCTTAGGCTCTTTACGACAGAAGGACCTAATCTCTTTGGCACCATATACCCTTAGGTCTTTAAGGCACAAAATAAGAACAAATATTAAGCAACTTTATTATTCCTCTGTCCTTTAGTAGGCTACACACATCGGCCACGCCTCGACACGGAAGCAGCAAACAGTATTTCGATTCGGATTATATAAGTAGAAACACCGATTGCCTTTATCTCGGCCATCGAAAGAGGTCGACAAGAGGTTATTTACTTATTATGACACCGGTCTCTACCTTATATGAAAACTCCAACATCGGCCACGCCTTCCCGACACGATGAAAGTTAATCTGGCAGAGATACTTATTTATTATATTTTTGTATTTTGTAAGCCAAATAAGTTATTCCTGATGTGTACTCATCCTCATCACAAAGGGAACTAAAGAAAAATTCTATTAACTAATTATTAACCAAAAAAAACCATCACAACTCTATTTATTAAAAACAATTCATTATAAAAGTGAAACAAGCGAATGGGAGAAAAAGCCACAAGTAATACATAGAGTTGAAAGAATCAAAACTATTATACGTTTAATATCATGAATTCTAATAACACTATCATTCATGTTCTTCACCAAAAGAAATTTGCAAATGCTTAAGCCTATATAAAAATCAACTTGGCGTATTTAAATTATCTTGAGATTAGCACAAGCTTTAATTTACTAAGCTTCAAGTCTTGCTCATGTCATGAGACTAGCATAAACTATCTTCATTAATTGTTAAGGGAAAAAGCTAGAACTCAACACGTTCAATCGGGTCAAAAATTACTTCTTATTCTTACCAACGGAAAACATACATTTTTGTCTTTAACACATTTTTTTTTTTTTTTTTTTTTTTTTTTTTTTTTATATGAAATAAGACTGAAAAATTTAAAATTTTTGCTATTTTTGTGGGAAAACGGGTACGTGAGAACAAAACAATAAGCAAGCACATTAAATCGATAGATTCCCTCCCCAAACTAAAATGAAACATTGTCCTCAATGTTTAAGTCGGGTTCCTACGAAAATCTAAGCCGTTTATGAGGTAGACAAAGATAATTCGTTAATCGATAATAATGAAAGGATATTGATCTCCCCAAACTAATTTCACACAAAGGATGAGAAACTCGAGTGCTTCGGAATTAGGCATCGAACACGAGAGGATTCTTGAAATGTTGGGTTAATCCTGCCAAATCACAACACAGACAACAAACAACGAGAAACGAAGAGGATGGGCCCCTCAACATCACAACACATTAGAGGTTAGAAAATAGAAATAAAATAGAAAGAAAAGGATAAGCATGGGGTGAACTCCCACGAAGCGGCTTGTTTTTGATTACCGAGTCGCAAGCTCGACTCGATCCCTGAATTCAGTTGTCCTTAGGGAGAGCAAATAGAAACGTTCATTGAAACTGCCACTGGATTGTGAAACGTGATGATTCCAGGATCAAAAACAAAATTCTCACTTCTAAAGGAGAAAATCATAGGTGATGCCTTGGTGTAAGTGAAGAATGGAAGAAAAGTCCAAATGATAAATGCGAAGGTATCTTCAACATGTAGAGGAAACATCTTCTTACTTTGGTAGAAATTAAGCACAACATTCTTCAAACATTCATCTGGTGGTTCTAGCGGAGGTAGAAAAATTGACGGTTCTTTGAAAACTAAAAGAGTCCCGGAGGAAATGTTCTCTTTTGAATTCTCCTCCAATGTTACAAGATTTTTATCATGAATGGCATGATAAACTAGTATACCTGGTTTGAATACTTTGTCCTCGTTTCCGAGAGAATTCAAGGTAACACTAGCCGACAACTCCGCAGTGAAAGGCGAGTCGGAATCTAACAAAGGATGTGGTAAAATACTTGTGGTGGTAGAGTCAAATGAAATGGGTAAGTCCTTTTTCAAATCCTTTGGTTTGGAAAAATGATCATTAAAATCAATTGGATTATCAAAAGTGATTCTAATTGGCATGACAATGGTATTGATTTGAACATCACTTGAAACTTCCTCTTCTTGTTCCTTGATTTCTTCAATTTCTTGAGGACGAGAAAGAGTCTTTGGTTTCTTATGTAAGAATGCTGCCAAGAGACAAATTATCTTTTTCCTTATCGCAATTCGATTCATCATTTTCCACACAAATCGGAACTAACGAAGAAAAAAACATCGGCGTTTTCATGAAAAACCTTCTCTCCGGTGAGGTAAGGGAAAGTAGGATTGCTTGGGGGGGGGGGGGGTACTTAAAACTTCAAGGGTGGTAGGGAGGGTAAGATCAATTCCCGGTGGAATCGAAACATTTTCTTCCGGTGAAGTAAGTGTGGAGGAAGAAGAAGACTTAATCTCGACATCCTTATCCTTCTCTTCAAAGAGAGGATTCACGTTGCTGGATTTGAAACTTTCATCGAATTCGAAAAGAGGATTTGAGTAAACTTGAAAATTTACTTCATGAAATTCCTTCTTAAGAGTTGAGTCATCATTACCCGATGGTAACGAATTAAGAGGAGCAAGTTCATCGGCGAACTTCTCAATATTATCACTAGTCTTCACCGGAGAAGAACTAGGATGAAGAGAATTAGTGGTACTGCCACTAAACGGATCTTCTTTCGAAAAATCGATAATAGAAATGGCGTGAACACAATTCTTATCTTTGTTTTTCTCAGATTTGTCGGCATAATAAACAAGTTCATCTTTTCCTACTCTTAAAGTCAATTTTTCCTCATACAAATCAATGAGAGCTTTTGCGGTTCGAAGGAAAGGTCTTCCTAGAATAATAGGCACTCTCGGGTCGGGTTCAAAATTAACCACCACAAAATCCGCAAGAAAAGTGAAACCATCGACTCTAACTACAACATCCTCGGCTATGCCCATCGGGTGCGAAATGGAACGGTTGGCAAGCTCGAGTGTCATACGAGTAGGAGTCAATGCTTCAAGCCCAAGTTTCTTGTAAATTGAGTGAGGTAAAAGATTAATGCTAGCTCCTGAATCGGCTAAAGCACTGGTTCTATCGAGCTCTTGTAAAGCACATGGGATAAGAAATTTTCCCGGATCTTCGAGCTTTTCGGGAACTTTGTTCATGATGATAGCGGAACATTCGGCATTCACAGTTGTGATAGCAATCTCCTCAAGCTTCTCTTTGTTTCTTAGCAACGAGCTTAACCATTTGTTAAACTTTGGCATTTCGACAAGAGCATCTTTCAATCCAATCTCTAAACGAAGTTGTTTGAACATTTTCAAGAACCGGCTATATTGAGCACTCGGTTTATCGTGTCCTCTAACTTTCATCCTCTCGGGGTATGGAAGTCTAGATTGATTCGAATTAGGAGAATTGAGATCTTGAATTTCCACGTTAATGGTTTTCTTTGCTTTTGGATTTGGAATTTCCATGAAAATTAAATCCTCTTCCCCCGGAGATGGGACATGTGCGGTATTTTCCAAATTTGGATTTTGCACTTTTTCCGTTGACGTCTCCGGGTTTTGTTCGGGTTCTTTTTGAGGTTTTGAAACATCGGGTGTAGGAACAAGAGGAATCGAAGGTTCTTCCAAAGTCTTACCACTCCTTGTGGTGATAGCATTAATTTGCTGACGAGGGTTAGTTACGGTTTGACTTGGAAGAGTTCCTGAATTTGAAGTAGAGGCTGGATTTTTGAAATTCTCACAAAGACTTGTCAACAAACTTGTAACATTAGCCATTTGATTTTGCAAACCTTGATTTTGATTTTGCATTCTTCAATATCGCATCATTTGCTTTGACGTAACTTTCAAAATCTGTTTTCAAAACACTATTTGTTGGAGGTTGGTAAGGTAAAACTTGATTGGTTGGTGTTTGGTATGGTGGAGCTTGATAAACTTGATTTTGGTTGTTTTGACGGTTTTGATTAAAGTTTGTTCCACGGTTTTGGTTGAAATTAGAATTGGTCCCTTGATAACGGTTTTGGTTGGTTTGGACATTTGGTTGATTGAAACCCGGTGGTCTCATTTGACTTGCCAAATTTGAAGGTTGGTTTCTTTGGAGAAAATTTCCAACGGCTGCGGTTTGTTGAAATTGTTGGATGTTATCTTGAAAAACGGGAAAATCGTTTCCACCTCGAGTTAACGGACAATGGTTAAAATTGTGATTTGATCCACAAGTGACACAAACTTCCTCAACTGCTTTGACTGGTGCAGGAGTAACAACTAAAGCTTTCATTTGACTCATCATTTGGTTCATCTTGATAGTCATCTTATCCTCGAGAGAAGCGGCTATTTGTTGCATATCGAAAGAATTATTAGAAGATGAAAATCGAAAGAGGAGCACCGGACTCACTCTTGTATCATTAGCCGACTTCTTGAGTAACGAACTTTTGACTTGCTTTCAATAATCGCTAAACCTTCTTGAGGCATTTTGTCCAAGAAATTGCCACCTGCTGCAGAATCTAAGGCATCTTGATCGTTTGAATTCAAAGAATTATAAAAAGTATCGAGTTGGTGGAGTTCCGAAAAGCCATGGTGAGGACATTGACGAAGGAGTCCTTTAAAACGTTCCCATGCTTCATTAAAGGCTTCGTTGGGTTTTTGGTAAAAAGTAATGATCTCATTCCGATAGTAAGTGGTTTTTGAAGGTGGAAAGTATTGGTTTATGAATTTTGAAACAAGGTCGTCCCATGTGAGAATTGATCTTGGTGGTTCTTTGTCTAACCAATCTCGGGCTTCACCGTCTAGAGAAAAAGGGAAAAGCAAAAGCTTAACCGAAGTGTTCGGAACTTCTGGATGTCTAAACGTTGAAGTGAGACTTATTAAAAATCGAAGGTGATTGTGGGGATCTTGTCTACCGTAAATTTGTTGGCTTTTGCCAAGATTATTAACGTTGCTTGAGCTCAAAATTGTTGGCATTGATCGGTGGAATAACTATAGCATCTTCATACCCCTCGATGGGTGCTTGTAACATTTGGGCCATCGTTCGATTGTCGGCCATGGAACAAACGGTTTGTTCAAAATATGGTTCTACGAAAGAGTTTGTTGTTGACGAGTCTTCGAGATTGCAATCGCGTGCGCAATAAATAGATATAACTATAAAATTAAAAAGGCAAATTTTACACTAATTTCTTTTTTTTTTTTTTTATTATTATTATTTTTTTTTTTTATTTTTTTTTTTAACAATGAATTTAAACGGTTACACGAAAGAGACTTAAACCAAATAATCAACTACTTCACGGTAGCTCTTGAAAAATTGCTTTTCAACGGTGTGCCGTACGTCGTTAGAGACACAAAAAGGCAAGTGTTAAATCTTTGATTACGAATGGGGGAACAATTGCAATTTCACCGGAAACTTTATTTATGATAATCCTCAATGGAAGATTATTATTTGTTGGTGTTGTTAACCATACTCTGGTGAATTTTTATTAAGAAAATTTTTTTCTTTTTCTATATTTTATTTTTTTGATTTTGGTATTTATGCCAAAAATTTAACTTTCCGAGGACGGAATGGATCTCTAAACCAAATCAACAAAACTCAAAACGAATGAATCGCTCACACAAGTCCCCCGGCAACGCGCCAAAAAAACTATTGTAAGTTTTTTAATACACGTAAAATATAATATAAAATAATATAATCCCGAGAGTAATTAAGAAAGATACCAAGTTACCCTTGATAAAATTCACTCTCAAAAATATATATAATATAATATAAAATACGTATAATAAACCGGGCAAGTATGATCACCCGGGTCGTTTCCCCAATGACTCGTGCAATGGAAACCTCGTTTAAGTTTGGATTCTGATTTGAATAAGAAAAGAGATATTTTTGATTTATACTACTAAAATTAAAGGCACAATTAAACAAAACTAAATAACAAATTAAACTAATTACGAAAGTAAATAAAATGCGACATTTAAGAAAACAAATGCAATTTAAAACTTAAAAATGTAAACTAGATTCCTAAACCTAGATTAATGCTAAAGAAAATTTTAGGAAAATTAAAAATATTTTTTAAAAGCTTTTTGGATTTTTTATGAATTTAAAACTATTTAATCTAAATTAAATTCTAAAAATAGAAATTAAAATGGATAAAAATTAGAATAATAACTTTTTTTAAACTAAATTAATTCTAAATTACTTAAAAGTATATGAAAAACATTTTTAAACTACTTTTTCTACTTTAAAGATTAAAATTTAAAATTAAAGACTTAAAAATTAAAAACTAAAGATTTGAAAGATTAAATGTTTAAAAATAAAGTTAAAAATTACTTTTCTATAAAAATGACTTAAGAGATTTTAAAACTAAACTAATATATTTTTTTTTATTTTTATGAACCTTTTCTATTTTTTTTATTAGATTTTGATAAATAAAAAATATGGGAATAATATTAAAAAACTTAAATTCGAAATTAATTTTAAAAAAAATTAATATTAAAACTTAGCTAAAATTATGTAAGAAAATACTTTTTAAAACAAGAAAAAGTGCAGAAAATTATTTTTATAAAAGACCCATTTTTAATCCTCACTAAATAAAAAACTAATTTAACTAAATAATTTAAAACCTAATTTACTTAATAGTAAATTCTTTTTAGAAAACATTAACTAAAAAATTTCCCAAACACATGGGCTAAATGACAAAAACGTAAAGCAAGGTAGGCGGTGATAAAGATAAGTTTAATTACAAAAAATAAGTTTAGTAACTAATGGAAAAACAGCCCCTTAACCTAGGACTTAAAAACTAGACTAACTCTTAAACTAACAGGACTAACTGCGGAAAATTTAAAGGATTAAACAGAGTATAATTTAAAGCGACCAACATGTTACTGTAAACTAACAGATACGATTTAAGTTATGCAAGACAGGCCCCTGAATCCTCTAAAACTTACATCCCAGCATCCTGTGTTAATCAAAAAACTGCTTAAAAACTTTTTAAGAAGCTAAACTTAACTCTCAGCTTATTTAAAATAAGCTGAATAAGCTTATTTAAACTTTATTAAAGCTTTAAAGCTTTAATAACTTCACTTTAACCTATAATGACCTCAAATTCATAAAATACATTCACTTATAAAACCTATAAGCTGTTTATCAATTCAGCTTATTCTAAATGCTTGATCACTATATTCATAAGGCAAAATCCATACAGCTTTTTAAGAAAACAGAACAAGAACAAAATGTAAAACAAACTTATTGAAACTTAAAGAGAATAATAGTACCTTTGTTTTCAGCTAACAGGAAAACTTAACAGCTTATTCTGAGCTTATGGCTTAATCCACATAAGCTCATATCAAATCAACAGTAACCTAAACTAGTCCTATAAGCTGTCCAACAGCATCTAAAAACCCCATTGAACACTCAACCATCCATTTCCAATAAGTATCAATGTCTTGATCGAATTATCAATTACAAACAAAACACTTTTAACAGAATTAAAATGAAACAAGTAAATATAAAATAACACTTTTATTTAAACTAAAATAAGTTCTTACAAATTTAAATGAATAACATGAAACTGAAATTAAAAAAAAACAACAACTCAAACTGAATCGACAATATTAAAAAAAAATAAAACTAAACAAAAAAACTAAAAAAATTACTACTCTGGTGCTGGAATAAGCCGGGTATTTATACCCAAAACCTTGAGCTCTTCACCTTCTCTAGATCCTTCTTCTTGCTTCAATCTTGACCCTCCATCTCTTCTCTCTCCTTGAACTCTAATGTAAGCCGTACGATTAGATTGTGTGACTAATCGCGTCACATCAACCAATAGAATCGGTCCATTTAGCCACGCTGGATTGGGGTAAGGAATGAGTAGAGGATGTATCCAAACACTCTTATCATTTCTTGATCTTTTAAACTCTATCCTTCTTCAGCAGCAACTTTGTCTTCTCAGCAACACAGCAACATCTTTTCAGCAACAATCCAACTAAGTTGGCTTTGTAGTTTTTGGCAAACTACCAGCCATTAACGGATTTGATGTTCCTTTACCAGTAGCCGTTTGCTCTGGGATAGTTAACTCTTCATTTTAAAAACATGGTGAGTTAATTACCATACAGTTTTTGGTAAACTGTCAACCATCAACGGAATTGATTTGTCTTTACCAAATACCGTTTGCTTTTGGACTAGCCAATGCTTCATTGCCATAACATGGTGCATTGATAAACCATATAGTTTTTAGCAAACTATCAGCTATCAACAG
The DNA here is from genome assembly GCA_026074375.1 of Tanacetum coccineum. Taxonomy (NCBI): domain Eukaryota; kingdom Viridiplantae; phylum Streptophyta; class Magnoliopsida; order Asterales; family Asteraceae; genus Tanacetum; species Tanacetum coccineum. The sequence goes on along the minus strand of BQNB010037955.1, from coordinate 26,319 downwards.
ATTTGATTAGTCTTTACCATGAACTGTTTGATCATGGACTAGCCAACTCTTAACCATGAAGCAAGGTGAGTTGAGAACCCTACAATTTTTGGTAAATTGTCAACCATAAACGGATTTGAGAAGTCTTTACCACAAGCCGTTTGCTTATGGACTAGCCAGTTCTTATGCCTGTTAAGCATGGTGAACTGATGACCATTTGTTGTGTGGTTTTGACACCAACACTCAAAGATCCTCCTCATCTCCATCAAAGTCTTCAGGTTCTAACTCTGCAAGTAACTTCTTGATAAATCTAATCAACTCTAATGCCATAGTACTGTCTTCTTCAGATTCTAACTTTAATTTCAGCATTTGCATCAGTACTTCCTTTCTCAAAGGATACTTCTTTTCTACCAGCATATGAATGACTAATCCTGTCTCAGTCACTAAGGTATGTACTCCTGAAGAACCATGTAGCTTCCAACTCACTATATTCCAATCCTGCTGTGAATTCCAAAACTCATTTTCATCATCTGGGTTGAACATAACCATCAAATCTCCCCAAAGTACTCTATCAAAACCTTCAGGTATCTCATCTTGAAATCTGTCCATTACCAGTTGATACACAACATTCAAATCTTCTCTATCAAATATGGACAATACCCTCATCAAAGTGCTAAAATATCTCTTTTGTCCATTGCTTCTAATCACCACATTTTGATTAATCTCTTCAAAGTGTTCAGCTTTATCAGCCTGTGGTTTAGTTCCAAGACACTCTGTTTTCCATTCTTTGATAGGATATTTCCTGTCAAGTATTTCATAATCTACTTCCTTTTCCTCATCTGGAGCTATAGTTAAGTGTAATCTCAGCTCATCATTCTCTTTGTCACTATCATCTTCAGAAGTGTTTTGAATGTATCTTCTTTTCCTTGACTTCATCTTTTTCCTAGTACCAAGTTTTCTCTTTCTGGTACTTTCTTCTTCTTTACTCTCCTCCTGAACTTCTTCTTTACTTTCCTCCTTGATCACTTCACTTTTAGAGGAATCAAGCACTTCATCCTTAGGGAATCACGTCCTTTTTTCATTTCATCCTTTTGATCTTCTTTCATCTTCAGGCAGACCAAATGAAATGAAATCTTATCAGACATCTTTATCTTTTCATACATACTTGTTACTTCCTCAAACTTCAATTTTCAATTCAGCATGCTTGAAGTTTCCTACATGCTTCAAGTAGGTCATCATTTGATTTCTTAGTTGATTCTTGGTTGGTGGTCTGTTCCTGATAGCTTCTGATCTTTGTTGAGCAAGGAATTTTCTTTGAGCAGCAATTGTGTCATGAAGGAACTTTGCTCTTTCTTCTATTGTAAATTGCTCTCTTTCTTGTTCTTAAGCCTCCCAGCAAGAAGTCTGTCAGCTCCAAATTTCTTGCCTTATATCATCAATTTCTTATAAGAGCTTTCATTGGTAGATTTTTCTTCAGCTATTTTGTTTCTTTCTCTTCACCTTCCCTCTCCTTCTTGTTATTATCCCTAGCCATCACTTCATCACTTTCAAGCTGTGTAAACTTCTTCTCAGCTTGAGGTAGATCATCAGATTCACTTTCAGATTCATTCCCCTCTCAATTTTCTTCTTCCTTTGTCCTTTTGATCAATTTTTGGAAAAGGCTTTAATTTCAGAAGTGATCTTGTAGAGTAGGTCAGGTCTGATCAGTTTCTTTAATATCCTTTAACTCTACACCTTCTCCTTTTCATCTAGAGAAACGGCTTTTGGCTTGACTCATTTTAGAAGAACCTTACTATTGTTTCATCAGCTTGCCCACAAATATTGTTTGAAGTAGGTGTTTGAGTGACTTGAGTAGTGTTTCCTTCTTCTGTATGATCTTCAATACCTTTTCTTTGCCCATCAGTACTTTTAATTTGCTCTTCAGTACCTTCAATTTGCTTGTCAGTACTAACTTTGGATCCGTCAGTACTAACTATTGGTCTGTCAGTACTAACTTTCTCCTTGTCAGTACTAACTTTCTCCTTGTCAGTACTAAGTACATCTTCAGTACTAAGTATATTTTCATCTAATCCCTGTCTCATCCACTATTTCTCTTGTCCTCCCACATCCTGGGCATTCTCTTGTCCCTAATATGATCAACTGTATCCTTCAGGAATCTCACCAAATAGCAGGACTCTTTAGACTGAAGATTCGAATCAACCTCTTTTTCAAATCCCCTGCATCAATAATGTCTCTTACCTGCATTTTGGTAGCTTCCTTAGTTGACCTGCATGATGGTTAGCTTGCTTCTCTGATCTAACAGATAAATTCAATAGAATCAATTAAATAATCAAGATCAAAAAAAGCCCCCCCCAAGTTCTTTTCGTTTGGGGGGGTTTCCGTCCCTCCAACATTTGGGTTTTGTTCCTCTAAGAAGTGATTGTGCAGGTTTCTTCAACTATTTTGGTTTCTAAATTGTATACTCAAAAGCCTTGCAATGTAGAGAATACCCAACTAAAATCCCTCATCTGATTTTCCAGTAAACTTGGCCCAGGTGCTCAATGGTATTTCAAGATGGTTACATGGCACCCAAAGGTCTTATATAACTTATAATTGGTATCTTTACCATGTAAAAGTCTCATAAGGTGTCTTATAGAAGGCTTGGTCACTAATACCCTATTATGTAACATAACAAGCAGTACTAACTGCTTCACCCAAAAAGTGTTAGTAAAAATGAATCTGCAAGCATGGTCCTAGCACCTTAATAAGGGTCATGTTCTTTCTCTTAGCAACTCTATTTTGTGTGGATTCTGGCATAACTGTATTCCCTCTTGATCCTTTTGACCCACAGAATGTAACGAACATCCTGTTGGCATAAATTCTGTACTTTATCACATCGAATAGTTTTAACTTTTTGCATTCAATTGCGTGTCTCTATCTGTCTTATACAGTCCTTAGGGATGCACTAGTTTCATCTTAGATTCTTTAAGAAAAATACCCGAACTAAAATTTGCTAAACTCATCAGTGATAACAACAATAGGACTTATGTTTAAGCTCCGACTGATGTAGGACCAAACAAATCCAAATGAAGAAAGTTGTAAAGTAGGTTAATAGAGCTTACTGATTTGGCCTTACAGAGGCCCTTAGTGTTGCTTTCCTTTCTGACACAACACAAGTGTAGTCCATTTTGAAAACAATCTTGAAGTAGACCTCTGACAAGGTTTCCCTTTCACATTTTGCGTTTGAGGTTTTGAATTAACATACCCAACCTCCTATGCCATTTTGTTTAGAATTTATCCAGTTTGTCGCCTTTGAAATTAAACAACCAGATCCTCCTGAAGGAACAATGTGCTCTAAATTGAAACTGTACATATTGTTTTTCTTGGGGATTTAATAATACTGATTTCAGCAGTAACTTAAACGCAGAAGACAAAACAAGACATTCAAAACAAACCATAGTCTTTTTGTCACATAGTTGTGACACAGAAAAAGAATTGTAATGCTGAAGTCTTTTAACAAAGCTTACATCCTCAAAATTTAACTTTTCTAGTTTTATTTTACCTTTTCTACCAGTGATATATCCTTTACTTCCTCCAAAAGCAACAGGGCCTACCATTAAAGTCTTGACCAATTTCAGCAAGGTAGGCCTTGTTCCCAGGCATGTCTTGGAACATCCACTATCAAATCAATTCCCCGCTTTTATTCTTTAGAGCTCTATGTGATAATCCTGCACATTAGAAGAAAGAGATTAGAATCTCTAGGGGCCCAAGACTGTTCTTGGCTTTGAGTCAGCGTGGATCTTTGAAAGTGTAACAGTTTCTCAGATTGGATCCACTATTGTATTTGGAGATATTGTGCCAGTTGTTTCTTTGTGATCTCCAATTACAACCTGCTGAGGACTTAACAACAGTTTCCCTTTGTCCCCCAACAATACTAACTGCATTTACCTTAGCAGATAATGTTTTTTGATTTGGTTAAAAACTGTATCTAAGTATTGTTGTCTTTTTGAAAGGCCTTGAATATGGTGAATGAGTTTTGTGAAAAACATTTGCTGGTCTAACTCTATTCATAGTGGGCTTAACAGTATTAACTTTCATAGCAGTGCTAGTTAGTACTGTCTGTCTGTTAAAACTTTGCCTAGCAGTACTAAAATGTTTAGTACCGCTAGCTCTAGCAGTACTAACTGGAATTTTACCAGTTCTAGTATACTAGCAGAAGGAACAAATTGGTTTTGTTTATTCACTCTTTGCACATTGTTCCACCCATTATTTAACTTAGCTTTTCTTGCCATCCTCTTCTCATGGAAATCACAATCTCTGATTAAATGATTAAGACTACCACATACAAAACATGCTCTTACAGTAAACCCATACCCCAACTCTGTCTTATCAACTTTAGGTTTTTGACTATGTGTGAACTGATTCTTGATAGATTCCCTAGGAGTTTTTACTTGCTGATTAACAAAACTAGGTGTTTCTTGTTCTTTTCTTGGTGTAGACACATACTCGTCTTCACTATCTGATTCATACTCCTCAATGATAGGAGCATCAGACCAGACCTTAGGTTGACATTCTATATTAGATTCATTGACAACTAGTTCAGACACTAATTCCAGAGGGATCCGTACTAATGTTAGAGTCACAGGTAAATTAAATTCACCTTGTTTGGGGAAGGAAGGATCACTAGTGTTGAGTCTGTTTTGGACGCATATGTAAGATTGAGTGAGTAATCGGACTTCAATACACAAGTCCAGATGGCCATATAATTTCCTGCATGGTGGTAACAACATGCATTCCATCTGCTTTAACCCCCCAACAAAACCTTTATTTCATATAGAGGTTGTTTATTTCTAACTCACTCTCTTTTATTCATAAATACACTCTGGCAACACTTTCATTTTCATAGCTCAAAATACCATCATATCTGGATCCCCATACCCAAGCCCAAACTTCTCATAGCACTCTATGGGTATTTAGCCGTTTACTAAGATTCTTAGAAGAGTTCTGCCATTTTCTGGACTTTAGCTTTAAATCTTCTTTTTCCCTTTTGAGCTTCTGCTAATAATTTCTTATGGTATGTGAGAACTGCTGTTTATCATCTAAATCTATCTTCATAAATTTTATCTTTTGTTCATACCAAAGTTGTCCTTGTTGATGAGCAACTAACTGTGCTTCAACTTTCTTAAGACCTTGAGAATATGCTTTTATTTCTATGCTTGCATCACTAAGTTGTTCTCTCTGAGCATCATACAGTTTTTTAAGATTAGCATAAGACTCTTTACACTTAGTTGAACAAGAAATTACCTCTGTGTCTGAGTCTGAGCTGTTGCAAGCCATCAAAGCATAATCTTCATCTTCTGAATGATTTGTCCAATCCACACCTTCTCCATCAATTGTCACCAATGCTTTAGAATCCTCCTTCTGTCCAAATTCTGCGCCCATCTTTGTTTCCAAATTTCCATGCATCCCTCCCTCCTTTTTTCTGAGTTCCTTTGATTCACACTCTCTAGGCAAAGATGCCTGTTTTGGGCAATTATCATTCCACTTTGGTTTTACTCAAAGCCAACTTGGTTCTTTTGCATCAAAATGTAGGCTTTCAACCAGTCTTCTGTAAAACTTTTTCATTCTTATTTGAGATTCATGGCCACTTGCCACTTTAAGTCGCATTTCTTCAAGGTCATATTCATCAATCTGTCCAAGTCCTCAGATCCAGTTTGAGGTAACTTGATTGATTAGGCATGTAAGATAGGATGAAGTTGTTCATACTTGAGTTTTGACCAGAAGGATTAGGAATACTAAAGCGGTACTAACTTCATTAGTAAAACATGCTAGTGTTCTCAGAGACAAAAGCTACAATTGTGGGCTAAGGAATATGTATAGAGCCTTTAATATCACTCTTAAGACTTTAATATTGTACAAATCATCAGACTTAACTGTCACTCCTGGTTTGGTCCTCCTCATCAAGGAAACTAATACCAGCAGAAGGTAGAAATCTTAGGAATTTTTTTATTTTGCATCCTCAGGTGATACACCTGCCTCTATGAATTTATACCTGACTCAGAAGGCTTAGGAACCTGTCATAGTCCTTGTGAAGCCCTTCTGAGTTGGATACAGAAAAATCCTTTCAACTGTTGCTTCAAGATTATACTTCGCTTCATCTTGGACTCCTCATTTCCACCAAATTGAGATTTGATGGCAGTCCCACATCTCTTTTGTCTCAGTCTCTTATGGAATTTGTTAGCAGATATCTCTGGATGAGCCATAAGCAACGGGGTCCCATAGCTTTTTCTCTCCTTTCCTCTTGCTACAATCTCTTCTGCAGTTCTGGGAGCAATGACCTTAATTGGCCTTGTGTATATGTAGTCATTGATTACAGGACCATTCCCTATTTAAGTATAACCTCCCAGATTGGATAGTCGTATGAGCCAAATAGTGTTTCCAACCTTCATAACCCATATATCATAGACACCTTTTTTTTGAAATAGGCAACTTGATGGTAGATACTGTATGAGAGAGTTTGTTGGGTTGGTGTCTGTGTTATGATGTGGAGGTGGTGTGGTGGTGAATTTTATCTTGTGATGGCACACATGGTTTATTTTGGAGGATGATGTTTATAACTGGATTTGATTGTTCTTCTATTCAAAGTTTCTCACAGGCTCTGATACCACTTTGTGAGTCCCTTAATAGAAATAGATCTCTGTAGCTATTAAGGATGATAGCTAAGATATATTAATACAGTATGACTATGTAGAAACCCTGATTCTGAATACTTATGTGTTTAATGCGGAATCTTACACAAGAACTAAGAAAAAACAAAGAAGAACTAAATAAAAACTTTTTTAAGCCTGCTTGAATGATTCACATCTTACTAACTATTGAGATATGATTTTGATATGAGCATATCTTGAGATCGTCCTGTACATAACTATGCCAAGAGGGATCCTTCTATAGACCAAGGATAAACCTCACAGCTTACAAAACGTGTACATATCTAATTTTTTTTTTATTTTTCCTAAAATAACTCATACATATCTCTTAATTGGTAACTAACTCTTTCTACTATCGTACTAACTAACTGATCTGTACTTAACATTTTGTTCGTCAGTACTAACTATAACTATCAGTGACTACCTATTTGTACTGTCGGTACTAAGATAGAAAACGTAATTCCAACAATCCTCCCTTAAACTTGAATGTTGAACTCGTTTAAACTTCATGTTCTTTTAACCTTCTTAACACATAGAGAGATGCCAATCCAAACACTTCAACATTCCTTGATTTTTAACATCTATCCTACTACAGCAGCAACTTTGTCTCTCAGCAACACAGGCACATCTTTTCAGCAACAATCCAACTAAGTTGGCTTTGTAGTTTTTGGCAAACACTAGCCATTACGGATTTGATGTTCCATGTACCAGTACTATGATTGCTCTGGGATAGTTAACTCTTCCCATTAAAAAACATGGTGAGTAATTACCATACAGTTTTTGGTAAAAAACATCAACCATCAACGGAATTGATTTGTCTTTACCAAATACCGTTTGCTTTTGGACTAGCCAATGCTTCATTGCCATAACATGGTGCATTGATAAACCATATAGTTTTTAGCAAACTATCAGCTATCAACAGATTTGATTAGTCTTTACCATGAACTGTTTGATCATGGACTAGCCAACTCTTAACCATGAAGCAAGGTGAGTTGAGAACCCTACAATTTTTGGTAAATTGTCAACCATAAACGGATTTGAGAAGTCTTTACCACAAGCCGTTTGCTTATGGACTAGCCAGTTCTTATGCCTGTTAAGCATGGTGAACTGATGACCATTTGTTGTGTGGTGGTTAGCCAACACTCAAACCCTTCTCAATTCCATCAACCTTATTCTTCAGGTTCTAACTCTGCAAGTAACTTCTTGATAAATCTAATCAACTCTAATGCCATAGTACTGTCTTCTTCAGATTCTAACTTTAATTTCAGCATTTGCACCAGTACTTTCTTTCTCAAAGGATACTTCTTCTCTACAAGCATATGAATGACTAATCCTGTCTCAGTCACTAAGGTATGTACCCCTGAAGAACCATGTAGCTTCCAACTCACTATATTCCAATCCTGCTGTGAATTCCAAAACTCATTTTCATCATCTGAGTTGAACATGCTAATATGACTTTTGAATGTTTATTATATCATATTTAATTTGAATAGATTTAGTGGTGACACTCATCGGTTCAACACCACCTATGAACCAGCCTATTTAGTAGCAAACAAACAATCCCTAAATGTAAGTCCAACCTAATTTTTTAGCTATTCATTGTTTTGAGCTGTTTTACTATCGCGGTGTCCTTATGTGATTGGATATCTTTATGTAGGCGACTATGTGATATAGACCTCTATAAGCAAGTTGTTGGCGGAAATATCTCAACGACTATTTAATTAATGAAAAATTCTGTTATATCAAACAGAACTATTGGTCACCCACTAGTACTAATTTAGCCTAACTGTTACTAAGTTTAAGCTAGGCGTATTTAAATTAACCCAACAGTATAAATGATTGCCTGACAATAACTACTTATACTGGCGTTATAAGTTTATGTCCGAGCAGTATAACAACAATGTAGGTTTCCAACAGCATTTCCATCCACCAAATTTGAATCTCACAATCTCTCTTTCTGTTTTTATACTCACAATTATCTCTCAATTCTTTTTGCTCACCAATACACTCTTTCTGTTTTTATCCACTCATCTCTCGTTCTGTTTTTAGCTCACCATTTCTCTCTATTCTTTTTGCTCACTTTATTCACACAAGTTTGTACAATGTTCCATCAATTCTATTAGTTTCATACTGTCCTCCCCACATCCAAGTGTGTTAACTCCTTAGAGAGGGGGGCTGGATCATGGAAGTTTAGATGCGCCCTACTAAACCTAGTTTGACACATAATACACTTCCCAATATGTTTCATTGGCACATGTGGTGTAACATCCGAGAATTTTTTCGGAATTTTAAAGGAGATATAAGTTATTCCAGGTTTGAATTATCAAAAAAACGAGCAGCTAAATAACGTTTTCATTATTCGGACTCTAAAAGCAATTTGATGTTTAAAACGACATTTCCTGACAAACTTTTTAGTTTGACCGAGACCCAAAAAAAAAAACAGTCAGAATGGACAGAAATGGCCTTGCAAGAATTTAGATAAAACAAAAAAAACTAAATTATATTTAATCTATCACGTTTTTATTAAATAAAATTATTAAATAAAATACTTAGCATTTTAATTAAGCATTTTTGAAAACCGCGATTATTATCGGGGTTGAAATCAATTTTTATTCTAAACGAGGACGTAAACCGTTCACTAATATAAATAACGAATATTTTTATAAAATTTATGAAAAATATTTATGAAATAATATCAGTATGAATACTCATTTTTTATCAGAAAATGATTTTGGAAAAACAATGGCGCAAGTTTCGTGCGTTGTGAGTCATCCATTAGTGGCGCATAACGAGTCCCGAACCAACATTTTATAAAAGTTTCTCAACAATGTTACATATTTGGTCCCTAAGAATTAACACTTGCCACTTTTGTTTTAAGTTTATTTAAATATAAATTTTAAAACATTTTCATATATTTTTATAAAAATAACACCAATCAAAAAATATTACTTCTCCCCACTCTATCCTCCCATTATTCCGGCAGCCCACGCCCTTGGCAACACTGCCACGCCTCCCGGCACCATCGCACGCCACATTTTTGCCATTTTTGGTCCGTTTTGGGTTTATTTGGGTTATTTTAAGCATAAATTAAATATGTGTATTCTACACTTATCAATCCTCGTTAACCGATCTATCCGACCCACTAGGTCACTCTCATCCACGCGCCATATCCCCCCTCTTTTTGATGCCGACGACAGCCACCACCACAACAATATTATAAGGGGTGTTTGTTTTATTGGTTGTAATCAAAGAAAGGGGTGTTCGTTGGTTGATGGTTATCACCGAAACCACCACCATAAGGTGGTGTTCGGTCGGAACCGCTGCCACCACCTTCAAAACCACCACAGCCGCCACCCCGTTGGTGCGTGTGGTTTATGTAAACAAAATAAGGGTGCGTTTGTTTGATTACCACGACAAGGGTCCGTTTGGTTTTGTAAACTTAACAGCCGAGGGCTGCGGTTGGTTTATTATAATGCACCTAGGATGCGTTGGGTTGTGATTTACGCACATAGGGTGCGTTTGGATCTGGGTCTACCAGTTAGGGTGCGTTTGGTGTAGATATATCAAAGATTAGGGTGCGTTTGATTATTAAAAACCAGACTAGGGTGCGTTTGGTTGCGGGTTGACAGCCAAGGGTGCGTTGGGTTTGACGTTTGCACCATCAGGGTGCGTTTGGTTGTGTTAAAACAACCATAAGGGCGCGTTTGGGTCTGGAAATAGCACAAGGGTGCGTTGGGTTGATGTAGAAGCAGCTTAGGGTATGTTTGGTTGGTGTAGGAACCGATTTGGGGCGTTTGGGTTAGCTGTAAACCGCCATAGGGTGTGTTTGGTTCGGCAGTCTCAAAAATAAGGGTGCGTTTGGGTGGCAGCCGCACCATATGGGTGCGTTTGGCTGTCACAAGCCCACATAGGGTGCGTTTGGCTGGTTTCCACCAGCATAGGGTGCGTTTGGTATTAAAACAGCCCACAAGGGGGCTGTTTGGTTTAAGGCAGCCAAGGGGGTGTCTGTTTGTGGGTTTGGGCATCGGTTAGGGTGCGTTTGGAGTAAAGGGCAGCCCATGAGGGGCGTTTGGGTGAGCAAAATGACAATAAGGGCGCGTTTGGGTTAATTCAAATCGGTAAATAAATATATTATAAAGTTTTATAAATATTAAAACCGAATAGATATTGGTGGTTTAAGTTGGTTAAATAAATATGGTGTTACTAATCGGTTTAGTTTAGATATAATAACGTATAAATGTTATATTTAGAACACGCGAACATTTGAGATAATGGAAACGCGAATAAATTGCAACATATATTGAATGAGGAAAAACGTTGAGTTTTGCGAATATGGAAAACCTTATATAACCGAAAATGTCATAACGAAATATATATATATATTTTTATAATTAGTAACGTTTTGCTAAAATTTATATTATTTTAGAAACGGATAAAGGGACTAGGTTATATTTTAAAAAAATACATTAACTTGTATTATACAATAACCCAAACGATGAACGAAAACTATACTTTTACATTGAGACAACAGTTTTAGACACAACCCGCCGAAGAAATGAAACATAATTTGTAAAATATTATTTTATACTTTATAATGGGTATAAACTGTTACCAACATTAGTTTGTTTAATTCATAACGTTAAGGCATACGTCTAACTTTTATGTCAGGACTTTTGTTAACAAAATTGGTGTCGAAATATTGGTTTAAATAAATTACTCACACTATTTATATAATACCTGCAAAGTATTATATACTTTTCATTTATCTTTGGATTGATTGTCTTTGTGATATAATTCACGGTATGAATTATATAAGGGTTATTTTTCATATGTAATATATAAGGAATATATATTACACGCTTTGCGTATATTTTCAATCTATTTATTTAACCAACCACCAAGGTATTACAACTTTAAATCTAGATCTTTTATCAACGTGTCGCGTTGATGTATCCTAGGCTAGTGGGATTTAGCCGTTAAGATTTGTTGCAACTACTTGATCGAGCAGCTTCGTCTTCCGTTCGTATTGTGCATATTAGATGCCTATCTGTCAATCGTTCTACATCATCAAGGTGAGTTCATAACCTCGCTTTTCAATCTTTTGAATGTTTATAAACCCGCGAGGGGGAATACATGCTTGTCTACAAACTCTTTACTTACTGGGTCATCTTATAACAATGTGATTGTTTTTAAAGGATATTATGAGTTTCATAGCCTCACTTTTACTCGTTATGGATAAATGTTTTATATATTTTTGGAGTGAAAACATGCATTGTTTTATAAATGGACACAAGTGGATCAATTTTATATTATGATTACGTGTTGCCTAAGTAGCGATAACCCAAGTTGAGCCCCTTTATCATGAACTGTCAATTGCATAGATGTAGTTGTGAATTACATTATGTGAGCGCGAATGTTATAAATAGATCTATTTGGGAAACGACCTCCCCGTTCGGGTGACTAGCTATCACCGGGAACGAACGTTATAGCATGTCGAATTTGGGGATGTTTCGGGTTAGACATCTAATCGGGGCAGAAATTGCAATATATATTATTGCAAGAAAGATCGTCGAGCTTCAGTGTCATGAGCTTAGGAAACGTAATCAGGGTTTCGTGATGTTTGCATTTGTTGTTTCATCACGGGAAGTTTATATGTTGGTGATAGTTGCAGTTTGCTTTATCACGGGGAAAATCTTGTGGTCCTATGTTATACGTTTTGGCGACTATTTGGAGATTTAAATGGTCTGGCATGTTTTGCAACTGTTGATTTTAGAAATCATACATATATTTTGAAAGGACATTTAAGGAATTAAATGGTCATATATACTTTGGAAACCTTTGGGTTATTATTCATATTAAAACTAACATATGAATCACACAACTTTATGTTGACGTTTTTAAGCATGTTTTTCTTCAGGGGGGTGAATTAAATGCTCGGTTTATGTGATGTGTCACTTGGAGTCTAAATTGACAAGATTTCATACTTGGATTTCTACAAATGATCAAATCTCGTTGTGTTGCTTTCAAGCTTTTTATTGTGATGCAATTATGGGACAACTATTATTTCAATTTCAGAAAATCAACGAGATTGTTTTACAAATGACACATTTAGAGGTCGTTCTCTTGTATCTAGCGCTGTGTATTATGAAGTAGCACCCCAAGTGGTATTCCGCTGCGTTGTGATTTTTGGGGGTGTTACAACCACTATTCATCAACTTCTTCTGCCAGTTGTTTGAGAGTCTCCGGCGTAAAACTCCGCATTCCTAGCTTGTTGATAAGAAATTCAATTCTTTCTCTTGCAAGGTCTTTTGTAAAGATGTCCGCCTAGTGATACTCCGTTATTGAAATGTAAGTTCAATCAACCTCAATTCTCAATCATCTCCCTTGATTAAAAGTGAAAATAGATGTCTATATGCTTTGATCTAGACTGTTGAACTTTATTGCAGCATAAGGCAAATAGCGTTTTTGTTATCACAGTCATTGGAATTTTATTGACTCCAAGGCCATAGTCAGTAAGTAGTGATTCATCCAAAGGATTTGAAACACAACCCCACCCCGATTATAGCAATATTATTAAGGTTCCGTTCTGGTATATCGCAATGCTTTTGCCTTTTTGATGGAACCAAGCTAACAAGCCATCTCCCAAGAAATGCATACGACCAGATGTTGCTACGGCATGTATCTTGAACATCCAGCATGATCGCATCTGGAAAAATGCTTTAGTGCAATTATAGAAATTCCTTCAGATAACCATAGCCCTGATGACGGTTCAATTTTGATTACGTAAAGACCTTTTGACCGCATTTAAGTGCTTTTCGGTAGGCTGCCTGATTACGGGCTACGCCAATGATATTAGATATTTTTAGTTTATAGGTCTAATGGCTTGTGAGATAAAGAAGGGTGTCAATCACGCACGATAGTGTGATGGAATCAACTTCTTTCCCTTCTTATCATCATCAGTTTGGATTTATCTTACCATGGATAAGTATCCAATGGGTCAGAGAGGTCAAATAACCGTATTCTTTAAAGATTCAAGGGAATATTTGATGGTTAATAAGATGCCTTTGGGATTTTGAAAAATTTGTAGTCCTAAGAAAAATGAGATTTTGCCCATCATTGACATCTTAAATTTTGAACACATGATTTTAGCAAATAGGTCACAAAGTTCAGGTGTAGATGCAGCAAAGATAATATCATCGACATATACTTGTACCAAAAGTAATTCTTTGCCTTCCTTACGGATGAACAGAGTAGGATCCACCCTTTGGAGAAGTCTTGGGATATTAGGAACGAAGACAACATGTCTTTACCACCGCGCGTTGGAGCTTGTTTCCAAAAAAATAAATAACCCATATAAAGAGCTTTCTTTAGCTTGTTATCTGGATCCACAAAACCATCCGGCTGGCTTACATAAACCTCGTCTCATAAATTGCCATTTAGAAACGCATTCTTGACATCCATTTGGTAGACGACCATGTTCATGGAAGCGGCAAACGCGAGAAAAATCCTTATAGCCTCTAATCTTGCAACCGGAGCAAAAGACTCTTCAAAATCAATTCCCTCTTCTTGAGGGTAACCATGAGCTACTAATCGAGCCTTGTTCTTTAGAATACCTCCTAGTTCGTCTAGCTTCACTTTGTAGATCCACTTTAAAGTAATAACCATAATTATGTCTGGTCGGGGTACGAGCTCCCATACTTTAAGGCGTTCGAACTTATTGAGCTCTTCTTGCATTGCTTCGATCCAGCAGGATTGAGTCAAATCATCTTTATACATCTTGGGTTCAACAGCAGTGAGGAAAGCATCGTAGTAACAGAAAAGAGCTTGCTCATGTAATTGTAGCCTTGTGGAAACTGGTCTAGCGAGTTCACCGATTATGTTTTCAAGTGGATGATCCTTAGTCCATTTGCTATGTTATGGTTCAGAATTTGGTAATCAGGGGATGCACAATTGTTATGTATAGAATACGTTGAGAAGAGATTGATCAAGAATGAACTTCTGGAATTGGGATACCAAAGTACGGATCATTACCCATATGTGCAACTTCAATATCATGATTGTCTTCTTCATCATTGTTAGAAATGACGGGATGTTGAGTTTCGGGTGTTGTTTGAGAGTTACTTGGTGATGGTGCATCTTGATCAACATTTGTTGAAAAAGGTGAACCGGTTGATACAGCAAGAACTAGAGCTACTACTTTATGAATTGGAGCAACAAATTCAGGGGCTGGGTAATCAACACTGGGTGGAGGAGTGGGTAATTCATCAAACAGCGGTTGAAACAAAAGATCCTAATCACTTCTCGAAGGTGGTACAAACGGTGTTGAAGAAGGAGGGTTTGGCACGAGTCCTGAACTTATTGTTACAGGAGTCATTTCATGAAGTGCGGGTCCTGAACTACTGTGTTTAGAAGACATTGCTGTAAGCTCATCAAAATCTACATGAATTGTCTCAATGATTCGTCTGGTACATTGGTTGTAAATTCAAAATGCTTTCTTTGTGGGTGCATAGCCAATGACAATACCAAGTTCTCACTATCATTTTTCGGATAACAGAGTGCACCAAATACATGTAAAAATGATAAGTCAGGAGGTTTGTCGTGTAAAAGCTCATATGGTGTTTTGTCGTGACAAAGACGTACGATGGAACAATTTTGGGTGTAACATGCAGTAGCTACTGCTTCTTCCCATAAAAATAATAGAGCTTTTGCATAAATCAACATTATGCGGGCATCTTCAATTAGCGTACGATTACATCTTTCAACGACAACATTTTGCTGTGGAGAGTGAGCAACAGATGTTTCATGAGAGATGCCAACCTTATCATAATATTCACGCAAAGTTTGATTAACAAATTCAGTTCCATTATCTGTTCTGATGCGTCGGACAGGTACTTTAAGCCGCACTTGGATCATCTTGAGAAACTTGATTATGAAATCTGGAGCTTCATCTTTTGACCTTAAGCACTTAACCCATGTAAATCGAGAGTAATCATCAACAACGACGAGGATGTACTTCTTTCCATTAACACTTGCGACACGCATTGGTCCACAAAGATCCATGTGCAAAAGATAGAGTTTTTCTTGGTTGGTGTCTTCAGATTTAGGTTTATGGGGTTTCTTCTTGCTTTTCCCCATTGCACAAGCAGAACACAGATGGTCCTTTTCAAATTTAAGCTTAGGGAGACCTCGAACAAGACCATGTCTAGCTAAGTGGTTGATTGCACCAAAGTTCAGATGAGACAGACGTCGGTGCCATAGCCAGGACTTAGTCTTTGTGGCCTTTGACAAGAGACATATAGGAGAGGACGCCATCATATCTCCAAGAGACAGAGTATACAGATTGTTTCCAAGAGACAGAGTATATAGAATATGCCATCGAGATCCATCAATAATCAACACCTCCAAAACTACAACAAGAAGCATGGTGTGTTGACGAAAGCAACATCATCAGGTTCTAATCACAAAATTGCCCAACAATAATAAGTAATTCGCAACTCCTTCGCACATAGTTTGATATCCGTAACATTCCCAATATGTAAACAACCATATCCCAATATCTTTGCCACGTGATCATTTCCGAATTTGACTGTACCTAAAAACTTATTGATGAAATTGGTGAGCTGAGAGGCTGATCTCCGTCAATATCAGCTTGAGCAAGCCAGAGTCCAAATACCAGAAAACAATTTGGACGACCTGCATTCATCAAGAGAGAAGATGGGAAACATCGGAAACTAGGATCCCCCAAGATTTAATGGGTTCCTTTATTGTTAGCAAATACAGATTTAAGAACCTTAGATCTGCTAATCGGGAACATTTTTTTAAGATTTCCCTATTTTTCCTTGAGTAAACCACTGTTACAACCAGGGCATATGTGTTTCTATTTTCTAGAGCTGTTATGGTTTCCTAAGGGGTACTTCAGTAGTTGATGGTAATCCTAGTTAAAGGCACACGCATTTCCACTATAGAGAAGAGTTCGACCAATAAGGTCTCCCTTCCAGATGTATTCCAAATATTTGGAAAACATCCCTTTCCTGTTGGTTTTCCTCAAACTTTCTCTTTTGAACTTGTTTAACCAGAATTTTAGAATTTTTCCGAGGCATTACATTTTTGTATAAAATCAAACACAACAAATCATGAGAATCAAAAGCAGCAACCATTACACTGAACACATTTAAGTTTATCAGAATTCGCCATTAAGCTGGAATGCTGCACAATGAGCCGTTCCTCTTTATGTTGAACAACACCATCTTTATTTTTACAACTATATTTTAACTTTCCTAGGGTATGCATCTACTTATCTCCTTCTGAGTACTAACTTGGTGTTTGGTCGAAATCTTATCTTTCTTTTGTAGTGCCTGAAGGCTGTGATCCGCTAGCTCTAGTAGATGGTTTTTTACTCCCTGTAGATAGACAACA
The DNA here is from genome assembly GCA_026074375.1 of Tanacetum coccineum. NCBI lineage: Eukaryota > Viridiplantae > Streptophyta > Magnoliopsida > Asterales > Asteraceae > Tanacetum > Tanacetum coccineum. The sequence continues at coordinate 9,238 of BQNB010037955.1, read as the reverse complement.
TAGGATTAGTGTAGAAACTAGTTTGATGGAGATGTTGTTTTTTTAATGATTGTGATTTCCTGAGGATGAGACGTGGCTCATGAATCTAAAACTTTTGAACTTGTTCTGTTTACAGGGTCAAGCCCTATTTTCCATCAGTATTGTTGAGACTAGGCAGGTTTTATGAAGTTTAATAAACAACGCCCTGAAAAAACTAGTTAAGCATACCTACAGGCACAGATCTCTAAGGATTGAACTAGTAGATATTTTGATTTAACAATGTTCAACTAAAATCCTAAGAAGGAAGCTTCTTTCTCTGAGATTGCTTACTCTAGAGCTATCTGTTTATTCAAGCAATTTAGGGGTTATTGGTTCCCGACATAATATTAAGCATATTTTTTAGGATCACTAAAAAAAGGGTGTTTTGTAACGTCAATACAACTAGAGCTTTTTCCTTTAATTTCCATAAATCATCCTTTAGAGCTGTAAATTACCTAAAACTTTATCCTGAAGACTAACATTTAAATCAGAAATTATTTCCATATCCACAAACTTTTAGTATATTGACCTTTAATAAATATATCATCACATTTGATTTTTTTATTCGAATACGTCTGTTTAAATACGAGTCATAATGTTTGCTTATATCCTGATTCAAGAATGCTCCATACCTCAAGCAACAAGCTTGTCCACCCAATGATCCATATTCCATATTTATATTTAAATCTCTTCTAAGTCCATTTTTAATCTTATCCTCATTTTGTTTTCTACTTAGAGATTTAATTCTCTCTTACAACTTCTTTATGATCGTGTCTTTCTCTTGGGACTGAGCTTTCAATTCATTAAATTCAAACACTTGATCAAAACTTGGAGCACTTTGATTTGAAAGAGAATTATCCCTTTGAAAAATTTCCTGATTAAGTTGAAGAAATCAACTTCTAAAAGGAGAAGAAATGTTTTCAAAGAGTGGTGAAACTTTTAAACAGTTTATCCATAATCTCTTTTTTAATGAAATCCGTTTGAAGCTCAGTCTCAAGTTTAAGACACTTTTCACATTCATGGACATTTAAAGAAGCAATATCCGTAGAAGAATTCATAATTACATTCACAATATCTTTATTAATGACTTGTTCCAAGAGTAGTTCATTTTCATTTCAAAACATTGATTCATTTTTATTAAAAAATTTTTTAAACTTTAAATGTTTTTTATTCTAAATATGTAGTTCCAACAACCTGTTCCGTTTGATGAAAGATATTTTGTATGACTTCATGAAGTTCATCAACCAGAATATTTGATTGAATGTGGTTAGAACAAGTCCTTCAAGCTTTTAACAAAAGGTGAATTATTTCATGCCCTAAAACAAGCTATTGTCTGTTCGAATACCCCCATAGAGCCCGTCAGATGATAGCTGTGGGTGTGGTTATCTTTCCTTTGACAACCACGTCATAAACCATCAAGATGGAGTTTAAGTTTCTTTAGAAACAAACTCGAAATTCACATCTGACTTTTAGAAGTTCTTTTGGAACCCTCAACTATGGACTGGTTCTTCTAGAAAATAGTTGGGTCATAGAAATCATAGAATTAATGATGACCGAACAAATCTTTGTTTAGCAGATACAATTCCGTTATGTGGAACAAATGGTTTTAAACAAAATCTGAAAATGTTGGTTAAGCCTGAGCATAAGTCGACTGGTAGTATTAACTTTCTTTTTACTAACATTAGTCGAGGATCCTATTAATATGATAGACTGGTATAGATTTAAAAGCAATTTTAGAAACCAACTTCGTTGGGTAACTTGCAAGCACCAAACTAATCCACACTCTACTAAGAAAACATTAAGGCCTATTACATAATCGGAATCACAATGGGATTAATTTTCTCAATAATATCACCAACATATAGCTTTGGTTCCAACTGCTGACTTTTCTACATATAGAAATGATTTTGAAAACCCTGGAGCATGGTTAGTGGTATGATCTTAGAAAACTAAGGTTCGTCAACCATGTGAACATTTTGTGCAGATTTGATCTTCATTTAAAAAACAGTATTAACTAGCTGTTTGATCCGTTGTTCTAAAGCTATTTCCCAATCAATGTTTCTAGATTTCTTCTTTCTTATAAAATCATTTTTGAGAAGACGTAACCATTTACATTAAGAGTGCCTTTTCTTTAAATGTTCTTGAAAGTAGTTATGTTAAGATAATCAATTTCTACAGATTGTGCACATGAATCTGAAATGTTAATTTTTTACCTCTTTTAAATCAACATTTAATCCTTCCATTCAACCTTAACTTTGTTCCTTATATCTTTACAAAGCTCACAGTTTAAAGTATTATATGACACTATTATTTTACCATATTTAAACTGGTAAAGTAGCAACTGTGGTTTTCAGTTGTTCAATCACAGAAATATCAGTGCATCTTGTTGTGTAGAAGAGTTGGAATTCTGAACGGTTGGCTGTTGTGATTCAATCAGATACTGAGAATACAGAATGATATTGCTAACACAGGATATTTAAGTCTCGACTGTTCACAACATTCGACTGTTTCATAAGACGCAACACCTGCACAGCTAGATTAATCATATTATTATTACATTAATCAATGATTGTGAACCTCAAGGCAAGAGAATCTGACCAAATAAAAAGAAAAAATGATATATGTAACACCCCCAATATCAGTGGTAAGCAGCGAAATGTTGGAATATCCAAGGGCCGTTACTTCATAGAATCAATAGCAAAGAAATGAGAACACCACTAAACGTGTCGTTCAAAAGATACATTGGATTTAACAAAACTTGTCGTTACATAAGCTCATTGCTTCAAATTGGATCGCCAACTATAAGTAAAGATTATACGGTTTATTAACAATGTCCAAAATGTAATACGCCCTAAATCTTTCGTATTGACTCTCCAAAGAGTTACCCCCAATGTATCTTTGGCACCTCATGCCTTTATTGACCCAAGAAAACGATGCTCAAAAAACGTCAACATAAAGCAGTGAATTCATAGTTTTATGTAAATCACGAAGTAGGATCGCAAGAATTACCAAAGCGTAACAATTAATAACAATGTAAACATCTTGAAAACTATTTACGTTTATTCCTAACTCATGACACTGAAACTCGACGTGTATGAAATGCTAATAATTTCCAACATTTGCCCAGTCAGATGTACAAACCCGCAACACCCAAATCCGACATGGTATACGTTAGTTTTCTGGCAGACCGCCATAGTGACGCTACATCACCCAAACGTGACGTCAATCCCAAAAGATCTATTTTAAAACATTCGCGCTCGCAATCTAGCACCGACAGTTCATGATAAACGGCTCAGGTGGGTTATCGCTACTTAGGCAAACACGTAATCATAGTATAAAAAGTATACTTGGGTCCAATTTGTAAACAAAGCCTGTTCTCACCCCAACGATGTAAAATCATTTAAAATAAATTGTAAAACAATGGGCTATACAACCTTAACCTTGGTGAATAGTCCTTGAAAATATAAAATATTCCAAGTAAAGCCATGAATCACACCGTCAAATACCTAAGCAAATACGGCCAGTCTTAGTCTACAAGTTTAGGCTAACGACTCAATGCATAAACTACAATAAATTGCTAGTTTATATATACCGTTATCACTTGTGTGGTGTGCCCTGTTTCTTGTAATTATCATTCACTTAGATGGCTCTTATAGGTTAATACGATCACACACGTTTCTAGTAAACGTATAATCATTATTAATAAATATTCATATTTATTAAGTCGTGGTTTAACTTGTATAATATCCGAATATAACTCGTCCGATATGTTAAGTGTTGATAAAATCATTTTCGTTCATGAAATACCCTTAGGTTTTCTATATTTACAAAAACAATCCATATTTTAGAAAATATAGATATACCACTTTAAACCCTTAGGTTTCCAAAGTTACACTTTTAGTCCTTCAACTTTTCAATAATTACACTTTAAGTACTTATATATTTCAAACAGCCCCTTAAGTTTCAAAAATGTTAAAACAACCCCTAGACTTTATAGGAAAACAGTTTTGACAGTTTTAACCCTAAACTTTACAAAGTTACACCTTTAGTCCCTTAACTTGTAAAAATCACATTTTAAGTCCGATTAAGTTCCCTAGCAATGGCATTGGGTGGTTTAATGACTCCAATAAGCCATATAAGCTGGGTCAGCTTATAAATAAGCTCGGATGAGCTTATTTTGGCTTGTTGGGCCTTATTGGACTCGTTAAGGTCCAATAAGAAATCAAAGGTCCAATTGGGTTTTCAAAGGCACATAAGCCCCTTAATAAGTCTATTAAAACTTACTTTAAATAATTGTATAAGCTTAAAAATAAGCTTCGGTGAGCTTATTTGAGGTTTTTCGAACTCATTGGGCTCGTTAGCCCAACAATCTTAACCCGAATGTTTGTAAAGGTCCATTAGGGTTTCAATATAGGATCAAATATTATTTTCTTAACTCAATAAGCACTCATGAAATCTGATTAAGCTGTTTTTACTTTGTGGCTTATTTAATAAGCTGATAAGCCTCAGAAATGGGCTTTTGGACCCGATACGAGTCCATTTACTGTTTTAAGGGTTTCGTCTTGATTCATTAAGGTCCATTAATTTTTCTAGGTTTATTATATGTTTACTAAACTGCTTAAGCTCACAAATAAGCTGTTTAAGCTTATTTGTAGCTTATGGGCTTTCTTTGGTCACGGAAATGGGCTAATAGCCCGATATAGGTTCATTTTATCTTTTCATGATACATAGGGTCCATATAAGCCCTAATAAGCGCCTTAGGCTTTTGAATAAGCATTTAGAGCTTATTACCAAATCGTAGGCCCCACTGCAAGGTCTATTGGGCCTGTTTAGGTTAATGGGCCCATTCGTGGCCCGCTAAGGCTTTCTATGCATATTGTTTATTCCAAAGAGTTTTAAGAATTTTATAAACCCTCGATAAGCTCAAATGAGCTTATTTATAATCCATAGGCCTCTACCCATTGACTGTTAGGCCTGTTGGGCAGAAATGCGAGTGTGTTTTGGATTTAACGAGACTCTAATGTCCGTTAATCTCTCTAGTGCTTTCCTAAGCTTCAATATTATTCTAATCACCAACTGAAGCTGTATTTATAAGTTATATAAGTTCGCGGTTGTCCCATGCAACCGTTTAAATGGGTCACGTACTCCTTCCCAAGCCATAGTATCGTGTTTACACAAATGGTTTACGTATAGTTTTCGAGGAAATCGTGTATATGACTTAGTGTTCATGTCGGTTCCCAAGTTTTCATTTTTAAATGAATACACCTAAGCCTTAGCTTGTTGTTAAATTACTTGTACGTGTTCCTTTATATTTTAACAACCACAAGCAGAGGTCGTAAAACCAAAAACATTAACGTGTGAACAATGTATGTTAGTACTTATTTTGCCTAAGCTCACGTTTAGCTTATTATACACAAGTTAGGCTACATAAGAATAGTAAATAAAAGAACACAAATATAGTATGAAGTGTATAGTTTGAACTGACTTACAAGAGTCCTAAGTATTGTTTCCGAGTTATGCGAGTATAGTGGCAATCTACATACGAAACCCACGATCAACAACCAAACCCTAGAGCTTCAAAGCTTTGTAACACCCAACCATACTCGTGTATTCCTTGTGACCCTGTATGAAAAGCCTTATGTTGTGCTTGTTCGAAGGAAGTAAGAAGGTGTTTGATTTGCTTTAAAAATCCAAACAAAAAGAACAATAATTGTTTTTCTTGTTGAGGTGTTTGTGAGATGTTAGAGTGTTAAATGTAAGTATGGATGATATTTCTAGGCAAGAAATACTAGTTACATATTCCTATGCCAAACAAACCAAAATTGGGCCCTAACTAAGATGGTTTTGGTGGTTTCTAGTTAGCCTCACATTGTTTCTTGTTAAACCACTTAGGTACATTTCTTAATTACATGATCTAAGTACAAGATTTACCAAGATTAGCAAAATCTTAAGGTTTGTGTATGTACATGCATGTTGCCGGGTATCTAAGGGAGAAAAGAGAGCAAAATGGTTATTAACCATTATGTATTTGCTTAATCTAGGGACATGTTGTATAAGGTTTAATTACATAGGATTTGTACATGTACTTAAGGATCATTAGAAGATTTCTAGGTGCTTTTGTTTCCCTATAACCGGCCCTAGTAGGTATTAACATAATATTTTATTTAATTTTGTGTTTAAGGTTTAAAAGTGGGTATTGGTTTGAGTTTAGATAAGTCTAGGTATTTTCGGGGTGTGTCTAAATGGATTTTATTGCGAAAGGTAAGCCTTTTACGTGACCAATAAAAATAAAGTACGCAAAGTTAATAATTATCTTCTTAATAGTTATATAACACTTGTTTGACGTAAACCTTAATTTATTTGGTGACCGTTTACGTTAAATGATTATTTGTAGTCTACGCGATTTATCTTAAAAGTTAAATTTAAAAGTAAACGTGTATCAGACCAAAATAAATAATGATGAATAATAGGAGTCGTAAAATGACCTGAAATTAAGAAATGTTACAGTCTCCACCCATTAAAAGATCTTTGTCCTCAAAGCTTAAGACCTTGTAGTAGATGACGTAGCCCAGTTTGTGAAAAGTTATGGGTATTTCTGTTTGAATGAATCTTCACGTTCCCAATTGAACTCAGGACCTCTTCTAGAGTTCCAGCGAACCTTAACCAATGGTATCCGGCTTTGCTTCAATCATTTGATCTCCCGTTCCATGATTTCAGCGGGCTCTTCCACAAACTGGAGCTTATTGTCAACGTGAATTCCTTCTAACGGCATGACTAATGGTTCATCAACGTAACATTTCTTTAGATTAGACACATGGAAAGTATGATGAACCCTGCTCAACTCCTGAGGAAGTTCCATCCTGTAGGCAACTTTCCCCACTTTGGCTAACACCTTGAAAGGTCCGACATATCTCGGGTTCAACTTACCCTACTTATCGAAACATACAACTCCTTTCCAAGGTGAGACCTTGAGCATAACCTCATCCCTAACTTCGAACACCATTGGCTTTTGCTTCAAATTAGCGTAGCTCTTTTGTCGGTCCTGAGCAGCTTGAATTCTCTGCTTGATCAGGACGATCTTTTCCGTTGTTTCTTAGATCAATTCCGAGCAAGTTAGTTGAGCTTCTCCAACTTCGGCCCAGCACACAGGTGATCGACATTTTCGGCCATAAAGTGCCTCATAGGGTGCGGCCTTTATGCTAGCGTGATAACTGTTGTTATACGGAAATTTGGCTAATGGCAAATGTTTAACCCATCCCTTGCCAAAATCGATCACGCAAGCATGTAGCATGTCCTCGAGAGTTTGAATAGTCCTTTCGCTCTGGCAGTCGATTTCTGGATGGTATGCAGTGCTCATACTTATATCTGTACCCAAAGCTTTCTGAAATGATTTCCAGAAATTTGACGTGAATCTCCCATCACGATCACAGATGATTGAAACAGGTATTCCGTGTCTTGCTACTATCCTGTTCAGGTACAACCTTGCCAACTTGTCCAATGGATCATACTCCCTTATTAGCAAGAAGTGAGCAGATTTTGTAAGTCGATCCATAATCACCCAGATGGTGTCAAAACCTTGTGATGACTTAGGAAGCTTGGTGATAAAATCCATTGTGATATTATCCCACTTCCACTCGGGTATTGCTGGTTGTACTAACAGTTCTGATGGCCTCTGGTGTTCGGCCTTGACCCTCGCATATGTCAAGCACTTGCTAACATAGGTAGCGATGTCGGCCTTCATGTTTGGCCAACAATATAGCTTCTTTATGTCTTGGTACATCTTTTTAGAACCGGGATGGATAGAGTATTTCAACTTGTAGGATTCGTGCATAATCACATATCTTAAGTCTCCATAGCAAGGTAACCAACTCCTGCCGTGTAAACATAAGGTTCCATCGGCACGTGGTTCCAACTTTTCCATGGGTATATCATTTCTGATCATACCGCCCACATCTTCATTCCTAAGATTCTCTGGTTTCAAGGCCTCGATCTGAGCTTCTAGTATTCGTTTAGGAATATCCAAGCTAATAGTCATAACTAAGGCTCGAACCCGCAACGGCTCAATCCGTTCCTTACGGCTCAACGCATCAGCCACTATGTTTGCCTTCCCTGGATTATAACGAATGTCACAATCGTAATCACTTAGCAATTCAAGCCAACGGCGTTGCCTCATGTTAAGCTCCTTTTGATCGAGGATGTGTTGTAAACTTTTATGGTCGGTGAACATGGTGCATTTGGTTCCATATAGGTAATGTCTCCATATCTTTAGAGCAAACACCACCGATCCAAGTTCTAAATCGTTGGGCCGGATTAGATTACTAATCTAATCTTTATACTAACTACGAGCTAAGACTTGTTACAACTTTGGAAGTGACCGACACTTTTCGTGTTTCCAACAGCATTACAGTAGACCACAAAGTCTTCGCTCCCTTCAGGTAAAGCCAGAATTTGTGCACTACACAACTTTTGCTTTATTAACTGAAAAGTATTCTCTTCCTTTTCACCCTAGTCGAACTTGATTCCTTTCTGAGTAAGTTTCGTCATTGACTTAGCAATCTTCGAAAATCCTTCGATGAACCTTCGATAGTAACCAGCAAGACCTAAAAATTGGCGGATCTCCGTTGGTGTCTTAGGAGATGCCCAATCTTTGATGGATTCTATCTTGGCTGGATCCACATGTATGCCTCTACTATCAATGACATGTCCGAGAAATTGTACCTTCGGAATCCAAAATTCACATTTTGAAAATTTTGCATATAACTTCTCTTTCTTAAGCAATTCCAAAATGGCCTTGAGATGTTCTTCATGCTCTTTCTCGTCCTTTGAGTAAATAAGTATGTCATCGATGAAGACAATTACAAACTTATCCAAGTAAGGCTTGCATACTCGGTTCATGAGGTCCATGAATACCGCAGGTGCGTTTGTCAGTCCGAATGGCATAACCTGGAACTCGTAATGGCCATACCGAGTTCGGAATGCCGTCTTTGGAATGTCTTGCTCTCGTACTCTAAGCTGGTGATATCCTGATCTCAGATCTATCTTCGAATAAATATTGGATCCCTGGAGTTGATCAAATAGATCGTCAATCCTCGGAAGTGGATATCGATTTTTCACTGTGAGTTTGTTCAACTCACGGTAGTCGCGGTGCTCGAGCTATGGGTACTGCTCCTAGAATTAAGTCAATTTGGAATTCCACTGGTCGAGCCAGTGGAAGACCTGG
>BQNB010037954.1:39045-49079 GCA_026074375.1 Tanacetum coccineum | reverse complement strand
GATTCTTTTTGGTATTTTTGAAATTTTCTGATTTTATATTTTGTTTTTCTAGATTTTATATTTTTGTATTTTCTTTTGTTGGTTTTATATTTTTGTATGTTGGTTTTTAAAAATATTTATAAATCAAAATAAAGAGAAAAACAAAAATATTTACAAGTTAAAGTTTCCATCAGTAGAGACAGTTGTTGCTAGAGTTGAAATAGATGAAGTTGAATCAGGTTGTTGTTGATGTTTATCGGATGCATCAGCAGTAGTAACAGCTGAAGGCTTTGAAACAATTTGATTTTCTCCTTTCAAATATTCGTCGAACGAATGACCGAATAGACTTTCCAACTCTATCATCGACGTCATGCTTATCATATCTGCTGTAGGAACTTCTTTGACATTGACAAGCGAGGCTTGAACTGTTGTGTTCAAACGTCATTTTGTTGATCAGTTTTGAATCCACTTCAACACTGGTTTCTGAGATATCAGCTTTTTCAGCAACCACACTCTGAGATTATCTGGCTTGACATTGTTAGATGTACCTGCACTTAAATCCAGAGTTTGTTTGCTTTCATGAATATTAGGGATATCTACATTTGAACCATGTGTGGATTCACTGTCATCCTTGCTTGTATAAGAAGTAAGTATCTTTCCCATAGGAACCCACCTAAGACTAACAGTTTTGAAAATTCTACCCGTGGGTTTCCACCTAAGATCAGATCTAGGATATGTTTTCTCATACACATCGGAAAGTCTTATTAGGAGAAAATCTATGTTCTGTGAAGATCTGCCTTACATGTTTCTGAGTATGACTTTTCTGTTCTACGGGTTTGTTACTATTTCTAGTCTTGTTGGATTGAATCTTAGCACGAGAATTCACTTCTTTTAGGAATTTTGTTATACAAGCATCATGATTTACATTAAAGACACACTTATGACATGTAGAACAAACAAAGTGTTTGGAATCTGAGAAAGAATTAAAAATCTTAAAGTGATCTGTTATGGGCACAGCCGCTATCGTTACGCAACTACTCTTAGATACAGACAAACTCCAAGTTGAGTGATTAGTGCTCCTAGGATTTGGTTTGCTACCATCAGCAATTCTTTAAAATCTAGCAGAAGGCATCACACTAGTTTTTGAGTTCCTATCTCTTTTTTGTGTCTTTTTCCTAGCTTCATCTAAATAGTGATTATGAACCATGTCATTTGAACTAAATCTTGGCATGTTCTTAGAACTATTCCTAGATTCGCTAGATGCAATCATATGATTAGATTTTGCAAAAACTGATTCTCTTCTCTTAGGCAAATAGTGTTAAGTTACTGGTTTTGACAAATCGTTTTTCACATCAACTTGGGAGGCAAACTGTGGTTTTAAAATTTGAGGTCTTTCAAATTTAAACGCATTCGGTTGTCTGACAACTTATTGGTTTCTGAGTGATTGTAAAACTGGTTTCCCCAAGACTAATGTTTTTGCAAACTTAGTATCTACACTATTTCCTTTTAACTTTCTTAATTCATTTTTTTAAAGTCGCAATTGCAAACACCTTTTCTTGAATCTAATTCTATAGTCTATTCTATAGTCTTAGATCTAGTTATTTTAATAGAATCATACAAATCTTTGTAATGCTTTTTCACAGTTTCATTTTCCTTATTTAAATGCTCATTCTCTGTAAGTAATTTAGCCACAGTATGTTCTAATTCGATGTTTATTGTTTCAAAAGCTTCAATTACCTTTTTCATTTTAGCTTTATTACTTGTTTCATTTAAAATTTGACCATGTTGCCTCGATTTTAAAGCTTGATTTTGATATTTAAGTTTAAGAGCAATACAATGTGCTTCCATTCTTGAAAAATCTTTTTGAAATTGGGCAACGGTCTTTTTGAGACAAATATTTTTAGACTTGAGAGATTGATTTGAAAATTTAGTTGTTTTGTTATCAAATGATGAATCAGACATAGGACTTTTAACTTGACATTATTTAGTATACTGGTCAACCTTACCTTCATTAATGATTTCAGGTTGCTCAGTATGTTGTTGTCCTGTAGCAAAGATATTACATTCAGCAGTCAATTGTACCTTAGCCATTGGCTCTTCATCATATATGGGTCTAATATATGCATCATCAGTATATGTATCATTCCCTGACCTGCTGCTTTCATCTTGCACTTCTAATTCTGTCCTACTGCTTTCTGTGACAACCAAATCAACATCTACTGCTTTACCCATATCAATCTTAGTCTATTGCGTCTGCATCTATCTTTTATTTACCCTTCTATCAGACTGTCTTTAATGACGTGTTCTTTCAGCAACGGACTTCTTGACATTACCTATGTGTTAGAGTAGTGTATCTCTGAAGTGTTTAACCTCGATTCCAGTGTATTTAACAAAGTACTTGTCTATCATTTGACTATCATAATCCAAGGAAAATTGTGAATCGATGAACTTCTGAAACTGGTTGTTTACCACCCAAAAGGCTGCCATGGATCCATCTACTTGAAATTCATCTTTGTCAAGTTTCTTTTGTAGTTGATCTACGTTGAGGAGCATTGTACTTGTAAAAGTATCAACATCTTGACTAAAGAGTGACATGAATGCCCATTTGAATCCATTTTCGATACGAGTGCCTTTTAAGTCTTCTTTAGAAAGAACTTGAAGATGTGAATGAAGAGATCGAAAATATGCCATGCATCTTTCTTTTGCTTTTAACATCTTGTATTTGATTGCATGTACATCTTTTGTTGCAAAATTCAAGTAGCTTTCATTTACTGGTTTGTTGGATGCAGTCTCTGAATTACTGTCTTCTTTCCCAGAACAAGTGTATTCCATGACTATTGAATCAACTTCCAATGCTTGAACTGTATTTGACTGAACTTCTTGTGTTTGAAACTTCTTTTCATTCAACAATTACTGAATCTCTTGTTGATGAAGAATTGTCTCAAGCATGTATTTCTCAATGAAATCCATGTGATGGATCATTGAATCTTTGAAGGATTGATCATCAAATCTTGTATATTTCTGAATACGCTCTTTGAATTCTGAATTGAAAGCATTTACAAGCGTTGTTCTGAGTTTTGTCAAAATAGTCTTGCAATCAGCCTGAAAAATTATTTCTTTTGTAAGATGATGTTCTAGTAAATCAAAGTCTTGAGCGAATGTTCTTTGAAGATAGGCATGGTACCAAAATCTTGTAAAGTATCTGTGAGAAACTTGAATTGTGATTGAATTGCTCTTAGACTTTTCATGCATCCTTCTTTTGAAAGTTGTGCCTTCTCTTGAAGTCGTTAGAGCTCTTGGTCTTTAGAAACCGAACACGAAGACACTGTGTCTTTCTTATCCATCGTATTGAATTTGTTGTGAATGAAATATGGATCTTAAGTAGATGAAGTGATTTGTAGTGGTTTGTTATTCGGAAAAAATCATTATTGACGTTAAAGTACTTGAGATTAATTATGTAACACCCCCAAATCTGGGTAGCAGCGGAATGTTGAATATCCGAGGGCGTTACTTCATAGATCAATAGCACAAGATATGAGAACGACCACTAAACGTGTCGTTTTAAAAAGATACATTGGATTAACAAAATACTTGTTCATTACATAAGCTCATGGCTATCCAAATTGTTTTGACAATATCATAAAAGAATACGGTTTATAACAAATTTTTCCCAAAATGTAATACGCCCCAATCATTATCAGATTCTCAAAATGAGAGACCCCCAATGTAATCTTGGCTATCTTGGCACCTTATCGTGCCTTATTGACTTGATAAAAAACATGCATAAAACGTCACATAATGTTGGTGAATTCATAGGTTTAAGTAAATCGATTTGAAAGGACCTCAAGAATTCCAAGTATTTAATAAGCAATAGATGCAAACATCATAAAAAGTAATTACGTTTTCCTAAGCTCATGACACTGAAGCTCGAATGTATGAATGCAATAAATTACCAATAATGCCCATGAATGATGTTCAAACCCGCAACATCCCAAATCCGACATGGTATACGTTTGTTGTCCGGCAAACCGGCACAATGAGCGCTACTCACCCAAACGGGGATGTCAATCACAAATAGATCTATTTATAACATTCACGCTCACAATCTAGTAATTGACAGTTCGCGATAATGGGCTCAGTGGGTTATCGCTACTTAGGCAAACACGTAATCTTAGTATAAAATGTACACTTGCGTCCAATTTGTAAAGCAAAGCATGTTCTCACCCCAAAGATGTAAATCATTTAAATAATTGTAAAGCATGGGGCTATGAACTCACCTTAGTAGGTAGTCCCCTGTGAATGATAAATATATCCAAGTATGACAAATGAATCACACCGTCAAATACCTAAGTAAATACAGCCAGTCTTAATCTACAAGTTTAGGCTAACGACTTAATGCATAACTACAATAAATTGCTAGTTTATATATACTATTATCACTTGGGTGGCGGTAAATTCTGATTAAAAGGATTGTTTTACTCGTTTGCTCTCGGGAAGGTATACGACTAAGGATAGATATTGTTAATAAATATACATTTATTAACCTGATAGTTTATACACCGATAAACCTTGACTTTAAATACAATAATACTTTTATTATATTAAGTCCAGTCCGACACTTCAAGTATTTATAAAATCATTTAAGTTTTATAACATACTTTTAAGTTTCTAAGTTTGACAGCTTTAGTCCTTTTATTTAAGTTTGGTTAAATTACACTTTTTAACCCTTAACTTTCCAAGTTGTCACTTTTAGTCCTTTAACTTTACAAAAGTTATACTCTTAATATAAGTTATTCTAAAACAGCACCTAATGTTTGAAATATGTCAAAAATAGTCATTGGATTCATAAAAATCAATATTTACAGTTTACACCCTCTAGTTTGCACTTTGACACTTTTAGTCCCTAAACTTGTAAAAATCACATTTTAAGCCCGTTTAAGTTCTAACAAGTGGCAATAGACTTCGTTTGATTCCAATAAGCCATATAAACTATCACAACTTACAAATAAGCTCGGATGAGCTTATTTGAGCTTATTGAATAAGTCAAAACCGTTGTTGGGTCTATTGGGCTTATACACGGCTCGTTATGGACTTGCGAGTCCATTTAGGGTCCAATTATGTTCTAACTAGTTTATATAAGTCCATTTTAGTTCAAATGACTTAAATAGCACTTAAAGCTTATAAATAAGACATCACATCCCGCATGGGCTGTTTGGGCTTCGTCGAGGCTACGGGTCATGGGCTGCCGAGCCCATTAAGCCCTCATAAGACTTAGTCCGTTTAATAATGACTAGAGTTTATTGTTTTAGGGTTCTAATTCGGGTTCCCTTCCCAAAATTGCTCGTACCCAATTCATATACTCATCATGTTGAGACCCAAGTCCCCAACATGAGACAAAAACATCCTAAAGGTCTCCTAGGCTCGTCATTTCGTATGACGAGCTAGGGTTTCTTACATGTCCAGGTTTTTTTTGGAGGTCACTAGACCCTAACGCTATCCTTTACAAGTCGTGTACATCCCATGTCTTAGCAAAATGAGTTTGTTTACAAGATTATATGTCAAGATTAAGCAACATACTCTCGTCCAAAACAAGTTAACCATGTTCAACTTTTGAAAACCTTTACCACACACGTTCTAAAAATAACCACATATACATATGTGATATACATGTATACACGACATAATCACGTACCCGTGACATGCATGGTTGAAACACATGCATGTTCACGTCCTCTTGACGTGCAACACATAACCCAAATAGTCACAATGGCACAATAAGGATGAGTATGGGTCGAGCTAGGCACACATGAACCATGTGGTTCATGCGTACGTGACATGCATGGTGTGAACCATGTATGTTCACAGTTTTTGGCTCACACCAACATACTCGTCGTGACCGAAGTCACAAATAGAGATAGAACGAACATGAAACAAGGAGTAGACCAAGAAGGTTAACTTACAATGGTCCTAAGATTGGGAATAGATGTCGAGTAGGAGTGAACAAAACCAGACCGCAACAAACCCTAGCTTTCAAAAGCTTTCATAAATCCGAAACCCTAACTCCTTGTATAACCGAAACCTACTTGACTCCTTGATAACCCTTGTATGTGAAGCTCTAGTGAGTGTATCACTTGGAAGATGAAGTAACAACAAGGACGATTTGCGTCTTGTGTTTTGTGTTTCTTGCCGTGAACCAAGAACAAAGAGAGAGAGCAAGAAAGACTTTGCTTGTTTTGAATGTTTAAGAGTTTAGTAAACTTGGTTGTGTGAGTTTACATGCCACTATGGGCGTGTATATATGCAAGCAAACACAACGAGTGCTTAACCTTTCCACTAACTCACCCTTTACTACTAACCATAGATTAGTTAGAGGCCTTAAGGTACTATGTGTAAGGCTTTGTAAGAAAGTGTAAGGGATTTTTCTCATCTCCATATGTTTGGACGTCTAGGATGGTTTATGAAGTACAAGGATTTGACAATCTTTAGATATATGTGATAAGTAGTCCTTAATCCTAGTATCCAATGGGTAATAGTATAAAGTTGATTGGTTAACTTTGTTTTATGCATAGTTAAGCCAAAATAATATTCGGCCTATATGATTTCTTCGTACAAAATTGTATAAATTTTGTATTTAGGGATCAAAAGTAGGTACCGGTTTGAGTCTAGATACCGTTAGGTACTTCCGGGTATGCCTAGATGTATTTTATTGCGTAATGTAAGCCTTTTACGTGCCCAATAAAAATAAGGTGCGCAAAATTAATAATTATTTTCTTAATAATTATATAACACTTGCTTGACGTAAACCTTAATTTGATTGGTGACCGTTTACGTTAAATGATTATTTCTAGTCTACGCGATTTAGCTTAAAAGTTAAATCAAAAGTAAACGCGTATCAGACTAAAATAAATAGTGAAGAATAACAGGAATCGTAAAATGACCTGAAATTGAGAAATGTTACACATATAATCAGACTTCATTTAATGCCAATCTTAATAAAGAGCTAACCCGTAACTGACTGAAAAGTGCGTCATACTTTAAAGCAAGTGTAGCACACATCGGGCATTTACAGCTTTTGACCAAAAATCAAAGTTGTAGATAATTTTTCCTTTTTTCATGGCCGCTTATCAAAGTCAATTGGAGCTCGTACGCTCAAGTAATGGCAAAAACAGTAAAAGTGTGTCGGGAAACATAAATATTGTGTAAATATCTTCGTTTCAGCTCCATTTCTTCGTGTTTTCCTCTTTTTCTTCCACAACACCTACAATATCAAATATAGTCGATTAAGTACCAAAAGATCATATAAATAACCAAAATACATATATAAAAGTACAAATAACGCATATAAAAATACGTATAAAAACTCTCGTTACTAAACTCTCGTTATTATCACTTGTTGAGGTGAGTCTCATAGCCCCTACTTTACTTATTTTGAACTAGTATGGGGTGAGAATACATGCTCACTTATTTTTATAGACATAAGTACTCTAACCATTTACGTATTTCCTAAGTTACACATCTTTCCACTAAGGCCCTACCCACAATCATAAACTGTTAGTTACGTGAGTAAGCATGAATGTTGTGAATAGATATATTGGGTTGACACCCCCGTCTGAGTTTGTAGTGCTTACTTGACTGGTATGTCAAATGAACGCATAATCATTTGAGGAACTATGAGAGTTCTCGGAAAGGAACATTTACAAGGGCATAAAACAGAACAGTTAAGGATTCGGTTTCATGAGCTTATGGCAATAATAATACTTTTCATAATATTGTGAGTGATACAATAGTCACTAAATATTGTGGTCCATGACACTATATACTTAACGTTAAACCTATGAACTCACCAAATTTTTGTTGACACATTTTAGCATGTTATCCTCATATCATTAGTCGCATGTACATGGATAACATTTGGAGCATCATACTAGAGTCACATTTTGCGGCCTCATTTCAACGAGGATTTTGTTGCATTACTAATAGTGTTTGGTTATGTATAAAAATCTCTTTCATTTATGTTGTGAACTCTTAAAACTATGTATTTTTGTTGAAACTCTATTGCTGTAATCTAACTAGTTTTTTTAATAACTCATATAGAGGTCGTCCAATGTAACTTGTGACTTTGTTCATGAAAGTCATGCCCTGCTATCTTCCGCTCTAAAAAGGGGGTGTTAAACGAAACAATACACACATGTCCACAAATTCCCTATCACATTCATGCTTTCGATGCAAAAATAGAGGTTGTTAAGGCGAATAAATTTCGCACCGAAACATCCTTCCATTCTACGCAGCAAAACAACGCTTATGAAATAGCTCCAATGACAAAAAAAAATTAGCAAAACGCCGCCAGACGGCCAACCTTTACGAAAAAAATACACACATGTCCATAAATTCTCTGCCACTTTTGATTCATACGTCCGGTGCAAAAATAGAGATTGTTATGGCGAATCAATTTCGCACCGAGACATCCTCCCTTTTAGCGCAACAAACAATCAAAACCAATGATAACCGATTATACACAGGTCATATATAGTTATTTGAACATAAACACAAATTTGAAAGACATGCAGCAACCAAATGAAAATAACATATAACACTCATAATCCGACCCAGTAAAAAACGAGTGCGGTTTTACCAAAGCGACACGACACGGCCGACATTTTCATAAGAAAACACACACACATCGACAAATTCCTTGCCTTGAATGCGAAAATGAAGGTTGCTGAGGCGAATCAGTTTCACACTCAACCATGCTTCCATTTTACGTAACAAAACGACACAAATCAACACCAACAACCACAACTTATACACATGTCATAGAAACCAATTTGAAAGACATAAGAGAGTGAAACAAAATATATATTATAGCATTCATGATCACAACTGGCCAAAAACAAATGTGGTTTACCAAAACGACGTGGCGTGGCCAACTTTTATGAAAAAAATACAGCTCCAAAGAATTAGTTGTCACTTTTAATTCATGCGTCCGCTATGAAAATAGAGGTTGCTAAGGCGAATAAATTTCTCACTCAAACACCCTTCCATTTTGCGCAACAAAACAACACTTACAAAATCAGCACTAATGAGCACATATTAAACACAGGTAATACAGAAAAATTTGAAAGACATGCAACAGAAAAATAAAACATAGCTTATAGCACTCATGATCATACCAAAGAAAAGGCAGATGCGGTTTTACCACAAAGATCGTGAACGAAGAACATTTTCATAAAGAATACGTGCAGATATCCATAAACTTCTCGTCACTTTGACTACGATAACAATGGTTGCTAAGTCGAGCTAATCTCGCACCTAGCCATCCTACCATTTTGCACGGCCAAGAAAAAAGAAAACTTTAAACATCATCACAGCCGATTGAAACACACGTTTAAGTAATTCTTGTAACCATATATCAGAGTCTAAAAGATATCACAAAGCATTCATAACAACAAAGTATACAAACTATGTAGAATCAACATGTGCGATCACACTTTAGATCTTAAAAAGATATCTCAAAGCTTAGACAAATAAATACAAACACATGTCCATGTATCAAATAAAACACAAACTGCAAGAAAGCATATAACACTACCACTTATGATCACAAATCAGAAATAAAAAAATAGCTTGCAATAACGAATCAGATAGCAGGCAAACCTTGGTATCAATTCTTCGAACACCGGCTCGACTTCACAAGAGTACCTGCAACATTTCCACTTATGATCACATATCAAACTTATCACAAAACTTAAACAAACGCAAACACATGTCCACAAATCCATAAACTAAAAAATAGAAAAAGAAATAGCATGCAGTAACGAATCAGATAGAAGCCAAACCTCGGCATTAATTTCTTCAAACGCTGGCTCAGCTTAGCAATAGTACTTGCAACATTATCACTTATGGTCACATACCAGACTTATCACAGAACTTAAACAAACACAAACACATGTATACAAATCTTGTAGGATCATTTAAATCATAACACGGGTGATGATTCTTGTGATTAGGCTAGTTTCTAGAGAGAGAAACACATAGAGTGATATTTCTAGAGAGAG
>BQNB010037954.1:0-37963 GCA_026074375.1 Tanacetum coccineum | reverse complement strand
AAGTGTAGGGGTGTATCTATAAACCCCAAGTGATGTTATGAAAAAAAGAGAGAAAAGAAAAAGAAAGAGTTTGATGTAAAGTTGTGTAGAGTTTGTATATCTTTGTCCAAGTGGTCGAGTCTTTGGTTTAGCAACCAAATCAGTATGTATTCCTATAAGATAATTAGCTCACGACTTCACCCCAAAATTCACCCAAAAAGTCATTTCTTAAATATTTCTCATCCGTTTCCGTTTCCATGTCTATCATATTACACCTACACCTCACAACCCTTTAAAGACCTCTTTGATAGTAACTTTTAGTGCTTACGCCTAGCGGTGAAGGTTTGATCCTTTATCAAGCTTATGGTAGTTTGTATGCTATGACACGTAATGAGTGTTAAATTTTTTATTTCCCATATTGTTATAATTCATTATACACCCGAGAGAAAGAGAGAATCCAAACACTTATTGTGAGATGCTAGTGCATAATTTTCATGATTCTAGTTCCGAGGTCTATTAGGTTTGTAGCCATGAATATACTTAAAAGGTGGGTTAAATTGCTCCCGATATTGCTATGCTAGTAGAAAAGCTTCGTTTGCTTGGGACATTCAAACTCAAGTAGGGTATTTTATGAGGTGTAATTTTATACACTTTTTCCGGGGTCATTTAACCCCTATAATCATGCAAAAATGCTTAAAATATGTGCTTAATCATTTCTTTTTGCAGTTTTAGCACTTTGAAGACATTTGGAGGAAAAACACGTGACTTGGTCTCTATTTTAGAAGAAACGGGACAAGAGTACGACTTTACACAAAAGAAGCTTGAAGAATTACTCACAGAAGGTGAAGACGGCGTCAGGAATACTTGTGATGCCATTTGGAATCAAGCGACCGCGTCAGAGAATTGTGATGGCGTCTCGACTGTAGCAGTCATAAGAAACCCTAGATGATTATACGGCACGACGGCGTCAGGATTTATTGCTACGCTGTCGCGGATTCTTTTCTTATAAATACAAACTCGATTTTAGGGTTTTATATAGCATATTAGGAGTGGAGTTCGGTAGAGAATGATTTGTAACTGACTTTGGAAGTATTTTAGGGTTTCCCAACCCTTTTGTACCTTCCCTAATCGCTTGTTTCAATATAGTGAAGTTCTTTTATCCTTTAATCTTTTAATATGTCTTATTGTTTGATTGGTTATTGTGATTTGCTTATCTTTAACAGGCTAGGCTAGATCTCATTAGTGTTTGCTTATGATTGCATGTGAATTGGTATATAGATCCTAATAATATTGCTTCTTGATTGATGTGTGTGCATGTTTAGACTCTAGAACCCTAGTTACTTAATTGTATCAAATATCTAGAGCGGCATTATTGTGTATAAAGGATTCCATCGGTAATAGTCTTCATACTACCTTACCCATCTATAGATGATCCCCTTTAAGTATTTTAATGCGCGTCTATCTCCCTATGGGCCTTGTAACAGTCTTCATACTACCTTACTTGTGCATTTCCCTAGCAAGGTATCACGTAGATGGAATTTTCGTGTAATTCGTCATGCTTCTCGGAAATACTTACACATATATCTCAAGTGTGACAAGAAAATAGAGTTAGGAGAAGCATACTAAGGATCATACATGATTAAGTAAACACTTCTCTTTTATCATAGGAATTCTCCACATTAGATTAGTTTAGTTAGATAATTAGTTTAAATCAAACCTCCTTCAAACCCGAGATTTTACTTGCTTTCATAAAATATAAAAATACAAAAATATTCTTCTTTCAACCGGTAGACCTTGGTTATATTTAGTTCGAACCTTCACACTCTATTCCTCTAGAGAACGATAACAACCCCGGTGTCTTGTCTCTACTACACTACAACGGTTAGGTACACTACCTAGGGAGTTGTAAAACTTAGTGAAGTTTTGCTACCTCATCATTAAACCAGGAATGTATCGATTAGACACCAGGCCAACACAATCTAGAACAACTCAGTGCCTCAAACTTTTAAGAATTCTATCAATCAAGTCTCTACTTCTACAGGAGTAATTCACAACACTAGTGTTAGCAGGCCACAACTTAGGAGCAATCAAGTGAAAGATAAGGTCGTGCTAAACAATAGTCAAGTGAAGAGTAAACAAAAGGAAGTAGAAGACCACCATAAGATTTCTAGTTTTTCTAATAAAACAAAGTCTGTAACTACGTGTAATGACAGTTAAATGTCCAGAAATTCAAATGTTAAAGCTGTTTGTGCTACTTGTGGAAAATATGTGTTTAATTCAGATCATGATGCTTGTGTTTCTAAGTTTTTGAATGACGTGAATGCTAGATCTAAGAAGACTCAAGTAGTGCCCATTAGAACTAGAAACCCCATTAGAAAAAGCGAACCAATCTGTTGCAACACCCCCTAAGAAAATAGTTGCTTCAGACTCCACTATCCAGAAATCTAGGAGTTACTATAAGATGCTTTATGAGAAAACTAGTAAGGCATGGACATGGTGGATAGAAAAACAATGTCCATCAGGATATCAATGGATTCCTAAGAGAAAAATGAAATGGGTACCTAAAATTAAGAACGAAAATGTAAACACAAGTATTAGTCCCACTATAGATAATGCATCTAGGATCACTAATGTCTTGAAGCTCACAAAATCTTTAGGATCCAATTTGTAGAATGTTCCATCGTCCTCTAATTCTCTTGTAAGCTATACAAATCATCCTATTCATGATTGACTTTGGATGCACAAAGCTTATGACAGTAAATCTCAAACTGTTGTGCAAGAAATCAAAGTATGTTAAAGTCTTCCACTATCTTTGATAATTCTACACAACAAGACACACAACCTACATCGAATGTTCAACCTACAACAGAACCAATTCCTCTAACAACAAATGTCAATGTTGAGGAAAACAACACCGAACAAGCAGCTGATGCACAGTTTGTACCATATGAATTTTTCAATCCTTTCTGTACACTTGTACAAGAAGTTTTTGAGTCTTCCTCACACATTGTTGATAATTCAAATATGCATACATTCTACAAACGTTACCAGTTCGACTACCGATGGACCAAAAATCATCCGTGAGAACAAGTTCCTAGAAATCCATCCAAGCCAGTGCAGACAAGATGACAACTTGCAACAGATCCTAAAATGCATGTTCGTGCTTACCGTGAGTACCACAGAACCGAAAAACATTAAGGAAGCAATGGCTGATCACGCATGGATCGAGGCAATGCAGGAAGAGCTTCATCAGTTTGATAGACTTAATGTTTGGGAACTTGTTGACAAACCCTTTGGAAAGACTATCATCAAACTAAAGTGGTTATGAAAGAACAAAAAGGATGAAGACAATATTGTAATTTGCAATACGGCACTACTTGTAGCTAAGGGATATGCACATGAAGAGGGTGTTGATTTTGAAGAATCTTGTGCACCAGTCGCTCGCTTGGAAGCTGTTAGGATCTTCGTAGCCTACGCTGCACACAAATCCTTTCCAATCTACCAGATGGACGTTAAAACGGCTTTTCTTAATGGTCCACTGAAGGAAGAGGTTTATGTTGCTCAGCCAGATGGGTTCATTGATCCTGATCATCCAGAAAAATTCTACTATCTAAGGAAAGCTCTATATGGATTGAAGCAAGCTCCGAGAGCCTGGTATGATGAACTCTTAAATTTTCCGATGTCTAAAGGTTTCACTAAAGGTACTATAGACCCCACTCTATTCACAATAAGATGCGGGGAGGACATTCTACTTGTGCAAATTTACGTCGATGACATTATTTTCGGGTCTACAAACCCAAAATTTTCTAAAAGATTTGAAAAACTAATGCATAGTAGATTTGAGATGTCCTTAATAGGGGAAATGGAATTATTTCTAGGACTTCAGATCCACCAATACCTATGAGGCATCTTTATAAACCAGGTCAAGTACGCTTTAGAAATACTTAAGAAACATGGAATGGATAAATGTGATAGCATTGGTACACCAATGGCTACTAAACCTATATTGGATGCAGACTTGAGTGGATTACCCGTTGACCAAACAAAATATAGAAGTATGATAGGGTCACTCATGTATCTGACTTCCAGTAAACCAGACATAGTGCAAGCAGTATGCTATTGTGCACGTTATCAAGCAAGACCAACAGAAAAACACCTCAAAGAGGCTAAAAGGATCTTTCGATACTTAAAGGGAACCATTAATACGAGACTCTAATATCCAAAAGATTCTGGTTTTGAACTAACCGCATTTTCAGATGCAAGCCGGATGCCTTGATACTCGCAAAAGCACTTCTAGAGGAATACAATTCCTAGGTGAAAAGTTAGTCAGTTGGATATCAAAGAAACATGACTACACTACAATGTCTACAGCGGAAGCAGAGTACGTGGCGTTATCCGCAAGTTGTGATCAAGTAATGTGGATGATGATACAACTTGAGGATTATGGCTTTAACTACAACAGAATAACATTGTACCGCGACTCTCAGTCAGCCATAGCAATCTCATGCAACCCCGTGCAGCACTCCCGTACCAAGCACATCAATGTCCGTTACCACTTTATCAAGGAACAAGTTAAACGTGGTATAATTGAACTATACTTTGTCAGAACTGAATACCAGTTAGCTGACATGTTTACGAAAGCTCTGTCGCAAGATAGGTTTGAGTATCTTGTCAAACGACTCGGTATGAGATGTTTGATTCCAGCACAACTAGAGGTTCTGGCAAATAAAAATGCTTGATATTTCATCAAACATCGACTTGTAAATATTTTTGACAAAAGAAAATTACAAAAATATAAAACCTATAAAATCAAATACAAAAATATTAAATTTCAAAAGCAAATACAAAATCTGAAAAATCAAAAATTCCAAAAAGAATCTTCTCGACATGTCTCTTGAAATCAATAACATTTACGTAACTATAAATGATGATTAATATTGTCACGGGTATGTAAATGAAGTTCGAGCAAGAGTTATAATGTTTTCAAAACATGTCATTTCTAATTTTCAAAATGACTTGTAATTGCTCTCAGATTGCAACTCGGACCCCAATGATAAAGGAGAGTGTATACTTCAGTGCGCTTATCCTTAGCGTTAGAAGAGAAGTCTTCTACCATGTGGTTTTTCAAAAAGTTGAACACAATTTTTCAAGAATTTCTCAATGACAATTCAAAATCTTTCAAAAATGTGTGTTCAACACTCCTTCCCTCATAAAGTTTTAAAAACGGTCATTTTAACAAATGGTTTCATTTTTTATAAATGAGTCAATTTTTGAGGGAGAGTTTTTTCGAAAAACAAAGTTTTAATGTTTTTTTGGATACATCATCTTACGACAATACTTATGTATTCAAAACATTATCAAAAGTCTCTTAATAACAAATCAGTAATAATGACATAACTTCCTTTAGAATGTTTTTTATAAGATGATCCAGTTTCTCAGCACAATTCTTTAAGAATTATTCAATGACAATTTATAATCTTTCAAAATTGTGTGCTCAACACTGTCTCATCCTCAATTTTATATTTATTTTACAACTTTGTATCATTTTTCTTTTGTGTCAAACATATTTAAAATTAAGGGGGATCAAGACGAAAAAGTTTCACATAATTCATGCTGATAACACTTTTCTCCCCACAAAATTTTCATGACAAATTTTAATCACTTGGTATTTCAAAGACTAAGTGAATTAGTATTTAAAATAAGAAGAGAAATGTAATTAAAATGTGATCTAGAAAATAATAAACGATCTAAAGACTCAAGAGTGAAAAGTGCTTTATACTCTTACCCATATGTGCAAAACACTTTTGTCTATCGATGCACGTGTGAAGGGGGAGTTTTCCAAAAGATGAAACTCCCAAAGTGTCAAACGGTTTTGATAATTCTATCAAACACTTTGATTGATTTTCAAGGTTTTATGGTTACGATCAAATACCCAACAACCTATTAACTCACGATGATTCTGAAGTCATAAGGTGGTTAGGTTAGGTATTAGTCCTATGACCCAACCAGAACCGGAGGGATCTACCCAAGGACACTCCATAATTAGAAATAGCAGTCTTTAGGTATGATTGGAGATGAATGAGAAACGAGAATAATGCCGACTAAGGTTGAGCTAACACTGGAACAATCACAACAAGGTGTAAGTAATGACGTCATGGTAAGCATTGAAGGGGTTGAAGAATGAAAAAGAAATGTATGGATAAAGGGTGAAAAGAAAGAAGCCCTCCACACACATTTAGGCAGAAACCGAGTCAATACATATGCTATCAGTCTTCACAAAGATGAATTATGGTATTGAAGAAAGACATCATAGACCCAGTGATGCAATGCACAACCCTTCCTAGCCATTCAAGTTTCTCTCAAAAGATACTTGTCTCATTTGTCACGGAGATCCACACGACATCTATTGACTTTCTCACTCTGAGCTAGTTGATATTGAAAAAGGTGGAAGTCAGCTCCAGCCTCTGAGTACTAAAACCAAAACGCACTAATCGAGTCTAGAGCTAAAGAGATCAATCTATAAATCTTATTATGACACATTTCCTGATAAACACTTGTTGTTCAACATCTAGAACACAAGTGATAACAAAGAGTCCTACGCATTATCCTTGTGATTATGCCAGAACATTCATAGTGATGCTCTTTAGCATTCCACACTAACGAATGGAAATCCTTCCAGTGGCATCATCAAACAGCACTGCGGTAAGTGACTTACGAGATTCTATATGAATCAAACTTGTGTTAATTGGATATCGATTTGGTCCAACAAATGAATTGACGACTCAATTAGTAAGATAGTAACTAACTGATTCACTCTTATCGTGCTATCTGCTTTGAGACGTTCCGGTAATGAGAACATGCAAGTACGGTGAATCTAATGCATCCACGTTAGAGGATCTATTACTTTAAGCTGGAAATCCTGTCAAGGAGATTCTTCCAAATTGAGTCTACCTGTTCACAGGTTGGTCCTCAGGGAACCAAAGGTTATTGCTAACTATATTTGACGAATGATAAAGCCATATTCGTCCATATGTGTTGTTTATTACTAACCTAAACATACATGTCTAGACGATGGTTTATCAACCATATTCCAGCAGAGTCAGATTCATTACCACATGCTCATACTCAAGATACAAAGACATACTAAAAGCATAAAGATTCAAGAATCAAGAAAGCTAAAGATTAATCAAAGACAAAGACTTTCGCAACTCTGATATTCAAGATCTTCCTTAAAGATATCAAGATTATCAAGACAAAGATTGTCAAAGGAGATTGTTAGCAAGCTTTCAAGATGATGCATAGTATAATCATGTTGGTCAAGACACAAGATTGCAAGATAGCTAAGACAATAAAGAAAAATAAGGATAAATATTTAAAGATCAGAGAACTAAAGACAAAGTCAAAAGACAATGACAAAGTGTAGAATATCTTAACACACACAAGGTATTGATTTAATGAAGAGTTTTAGAGAGAGAAAGAGAGGTGGTTGGATGAACACTTAGAGAGAGAAAATAAGAAAAAAAATGTAATGTTACTATGTGAAAGAAATGAACAACTAACACCCTTTCCATAGCATGGAAAGGGGTATTTATACTTAGAGTGGTCGGATAGGGACTTGGCTTTCACGGGCTTTCCATGGGCCTTGGACCAACTAGCCCACTAAGTTTCCAAATATTACTTTATGAGCTATCTAACATATTAATGAAAGTGACTCATACTTTTCGTATTCCTAACAATCTCCCCCTAAGGGAGGTCACTCCATTTTACAAAAACTTAAACCTAGCATACTATGCTTGTCTTTAGTCTTGTGCTCGCAGACTTTATTTTCTTGATTTCATCTTGTGAGTATGGCATAGTGATCTTTGACTTTAGGCTTGAGCTTGTTCTGATAGGCTTGACTTGAATGTGAACTTAAACTTCTTTGAGATCATCAACCAAGCATAATCTCTTATCATCATCTTGTGATCTTTTGCCTTCTTGTGATCTTGTGACTTCTAGACCAACATGCCTATACTGTTCTTGATGTTGAAAGCGTGTGTAACCATCTTTCTTGATATTCTTTAACTTTAACACTTAATCACTTTATGGTGGACGTGCGGTATCAACTTAATACTTCGTCGCTTCAAAAAAAGACGTACGGTATCAGAGTAGTGGAAGTCTTGAAACATGTACTTGAGCTTTCATGATGTCTTTACAAATGTCGGTCGAGTATGAGCATATGGTTATGAATCTGACTTGTCCACGTCTAGTTGCTGCCACCATCGGGAAAACCTGCAAATTAAGGTTAGTGATAATCAACAGATATAGACGTGAGTGTCTTTGTCACTCTGTCGAATACGGTTGTATTAACCATGGTCCCCTATTGATCAGTATAAATACTGCTTGTGATCAGATAAAATTTTGAAGAATCTTCTTGATAGGGTTTCATAGTTGCACTAACCATTCTCATTACCGGAACGTCTAAAAGCAGACATCACGGTATGAGTGAACTATTAATACAAAGTCCTACTGATTGAATTAAAATTGATTTGAAAATCAATCGACGTGTCATGGTGCCAAAATATTTTTGTGACACATCGAAAGTTTTAGTATTTCAAAATTTCATCAACCGTCAATTCATAGCCTGGAACAAGTTTGATTCATATAGAATCGCACCATCGTTTCTTTCCAGATGTCACAAGCTTGATTCGTATAGAATCGCACAAGTCACCTACCAAGAGCTTGTTTGATTTTGGCTCTAGCAGGATTTCCATCATCATTGTGAATACTTAAGTATCACTCGGATGTTCTGGCAATACCATAAGAATAATGCGTAGGACTCTTAAGATATTACTTGTTATCACAATGTGTGAATCGACAAATATTTTGTATTAGTGTCCTAATGAGATTTATGGATGATCTCTTGGCTCTAGACTCAATAGTGCGTTTTGGTTTTAGTGATCGGAGGCTGGAGCAGACTGCTACCTTTTCAATACTAACTGAATCGGAGTGATAAAGTTGATAGAAATGCGTGTAATCTCCGTGAGAAATAAAACAAGAGTCTGTTGAGAGACCTTGAGTGGCTAGGGAGGGTTGTGCATAGCGTCACTGGGTCCATGACTATCTTCAATATCAGACAACAACCTAGTGTTTCTGATAGCTTATGTATTGACCTAGTTTCTGCCTAAGTATAAGGAGGGCTTCTTTCTTTTTACCCTTTATCTTAACTTTTATTTTTAATTCTTCAACCCTTTCAGTGCTTACCGAGACTTCATGACTAATACCTTATTGGGTTTGTTACAGTACTAGCTCCATCTTAGTCGGCACTTTCCCTTTTTTTACTTTTTCTCCTTTTTATCATACCTAAGGACTTCTACACTATCTAGTGGATTATCCCTGGGTAGATCCCTCCGGTTCTAGTTGGATCGTGGGAACGAATACCTATACCTAACCACCTTATAACTCCAAATAATTAAATACATGGTTGGTCTTTTGGTATCATTCACAGCCTTAAAACCATTTATAATGCTCCCCCTTAACATGTGCATCGATATTCAAAAACGTTTAGCACATGAAGGGAGAAGCTTGCACTTGAGTAGTTTAAAATCACATCTTTAGCCATATATTTTAATCACATTTTCTCCCCTTATAAAAAGTGTCAAATCTTTTGATATTTTGGATATCAATTGATTCAAATATTAATGGTTTCAGGGAAAAAAATATCCAATTATTAACAAGCCGTATTAGGAACATTTTAATGCTCCCCTTAAATTATGAGAGAATAATATGATGTTTGAGTACGTTAATTTGAATTTAAATTTACTAAGAAATTCTTAAAAATTCATACTCAAACACTATATATGCCTATATTTAAGTCTACACTACACATTTATATATTCACAAGACTATGTGTGAGACAAGACCTGAAAATATTCAAACCGGAAATGATAAAGTCATTCTGTCCATGTCAGCAATCTATAGTCCATCTCGATAATCTCTATTTAGAAGTTGTCTTAGCTTCCCCCCGAACTAGCAATCCTTTTTTGAGTAGATTCAAAGCAGATGTGCAAGCCGCAGTAAGTAGTCTTGATGTATAAAGCCTAAATATCCGAAGTACACAACTAATTCAAAACCGTAACACCAAAGTCAATTAAGTCCTGAATGTTCGTATTTCTCCTTACACGATAGTGATGATATATATTGCAACACTGATGACATCAAATAACGTCTATTTTATAGCATCATTTATCCCATGTTATTAACCCGTTTTGTATAGTTATTACAAAGAATTGTTACTTAACCGTTTATATTTGAGAATTACAGTAATTATGAAGTAATTGGTGAAAGTTAGCAAAAGACGCGCTTTCTGGAGCTTAAAAGAAGATATTTTAAAGATTACTATTCTGAATACCAATACGCCGTACCCATCAAGGAAGATACGACATATCCGTGCATGCTCTCACCAATGACCAGAAAGGATGAAGCTCAATACGCTGTATCCAGAGATACTCAATACGTCGTATTCAATATATGGAACGAATATAATATTTTGAAAGATATCAAGCGTGGTCTCTACTCCAAGAAATCCCCAATATGCCGTATCCAACTCCTTGGATACGCCGTATCGAACCGACTTCCATACTTATAAATAAAAGGCTCAAAAAGGAGTTTTAAGTGTGCTAAATCATATTCTCGATACCTAAACCACAAAAGTTGATTTTCAGAGGAGAAAAAGAGCAGAAGAGGTCAAGCAACATTATGAATTCCATAGGAGACAACGTGTAATTTCGTATACTTTAGTAATCGTTCAGTTTTTAGTATCATTCGTTAACTCGGTTAGTTTACCTTGGCTAAATAATTACTCTTGTATTTATTATGACGTTTGAAGGCTAATACCTTCGGGTATTAGCCATTATTATGAAGATCTGAATTTTTGGTATTTGTTTATCTTGATTTATTGATTTATCGTTGTATGCTTGTTTATGTTTATCAATTTATACTTGTTTATGCGCTTTTGTATGCGACCTATCATTCAACTGGATCTAGTGACACATACCAAGTAGATCTAGAGTCCGGGATAGCTCTCCATATAGTAATTTATACATCTAGAATCATAGTTACACAAATATTGTCCTTCTAAGTCTGTGTCTAGGATACGCTTTGGGCTTAACTAGTTAATTGGATATTACCGATGGTTTATTGATCGTGTTGACTAGCAGGTGACCTAGATAATTCAACAAGTAATGTTCTGATTCCATTGGATAGTTGGACAAGTGGACTACTAGTGTATAAATTGCCAATAAGCGGTAAGTGGGTAAAGTCTCTATAAGCTAGGGTTTAACAAGATCACCATTGCCTTAATCCGTAAGATAGATTATAATCAGCAAATAAGGATGCTTTATGCGGATGCTTTATGCGGATGCTTTAATTGTGACATAATTATTGTGTCTAGGCCTTAGGATGATGTAACGCCTAAGTCGTATGAATGATATGCCACCTCGAGAGAAGAAATCATTGCACTTAATAAACAAACCAACTTTCTAATCGGATTAATAATGGTTAATACAGTTTTCTTATATAAGGTTCGACCGATCTTTTATCCTTTTTTAATTAGCTCGCGTGGGTTAAAGTGCCTTGAATTGATTGTAGTCACCAACCAAACCATGTCAGTCTCTCAGGCTGAAAACCCCGCTTTTCCATTAGAATAAGGTTATTAGACTGACATAGGTTTAACATAGGTTTAGAATAGAGTATAATTAACATAGATTAGATAACCAAGATATTAATTAAATTGATAGATTTAACCTCGCTTCAAGTGTTTGACACCCTACTTACCACGAAACTACTACCGATCGGGTACACTGTCCGTTAAAGTGTTATTTTTGGTTTAGTCAGCAAAATATAAATTTAAAACTTGAATCAATAAATTATACACCATACAACGACACATCAATTTTTTGGCGCCGTTGTCGGGGAGTGAAAATGAATCTTGATTTTTATTTGATATTTTGGTTTTTAACATTAGACTAGATCTAACCCTTAGGATAAGTGTAATTTAGATTAGTGTATATTCTTGTATATTCTGTAATATTTTTATATTTGTGTGTTTAATTGTTTGCGTATTTAATTGTTTGATACACTGTTCTGGTCGACAGTTGAATACGGCGTATCCACTTCCATCGGATATGGCGTATCCCGTTCTCTATCCAATACAACGTATTCATCCCAACAGATTAATACGGTGTATCCACTTCCATTGGATACGGCGTATTAATCATCTGAAACAGAAATCTTGGTTTTCCTATTTGACTTTCGTGCCAAAAAAATTTCTACCTTTCTTCAAAGCAAATCTTGCTAATATTTTCACTCCCTGGCAAAGGCGCCAAAAACTTGATGTGTCATTGTGTGGGGTATAATTTATTGATTTAAGTTTTAAATTTATATTTTGCAGACTAAACCAAAAACAACACTTTAACGGGCAGTGTACCTGATCGGTAGTAGTTTCGTGGTAAGTAGGGTGTCGAACACTTAAAGCGAGGTTAAATCTATCAATTTAATTAATATCTTGGTTATCTCATCTATGTTAATTCTACTCTATTCTAAACCTATGTTAAACATATGTCAGTCTAATATCCTAATTCTAACAGAAAATGAGGGTTTTCAGCATGAGAGACTGGCACGGTTTGGTTGGTGACTACAATCAATTCAAGGCACTTTAACCCACGCGAGCTAATTAACAAAGGATAAAAGAGCGGTCGAACCTTATATAAGAAAACTGTATTAACCATTATTAATCCAATTAGAAAGTTGGTTTGTTTATTAAGTGCAATGATTTCTTCTCTCGAGGTGACATATCATTCTTAAGACTTAGGACGTTCATTTGGTAGATCGTCATATTCTTATGAGCGGCATTTACTACGAAGATGTGGAT
Organism: Tanacetum coccineum; assembly: GCA_026074375.1. Taxonomy (NCBI): domain Eukaryota; kingdom Viridiplantae; phylum Streptophyta; class Magnoliopsida; order Asterales; family Asteraceae; genus Tanacetum; species Tanacetum coccineum. The sequence goes on along the minus strand of BQNB010037954.1, from coordinate 25,074 downwards.
GGCCTCTATTCTAGCAACTGGTGCAAATGATTCCTCAAAATTGATTCCCTCTTCTTGCCTGAATCCTTGAGTAACTAGTCTAGCCTTATTCTTTAGTACCCCACCAAATTCATCCGTCTTGACCTTATAAATCCATTTAAGTTTGATCAATAACACTTTATCTGGACACGACACCAATTCCCAAACTTGTAGCCTTAAATCATTGAAATTTCTTCTGTGCATTGATTGTTCTGTGGTTTGTCATTGCTATGGTTCGGTCAAACCTGGCAAGGTGAAATGTAAGCTTTTAAGGCTTTCATTCACCAAGCTAACCTTAGGAAGTTCCTTAGGAGCTTCTATTTTGACAAGGGATGCATTAGAAGGTTTACTGGTAGGATTGGACATACGCAACCAGAAAGCTTGTTCAGCCGACAATTCTTGTTTTAGAGTAAAACATTTCCTAAAATCATCAGATAGTCTATTTAATTTTCCTTAATCAATAGGTTTATGAGAAATGTTTTGTTTAATGGCCTCTGAATCCTTTTGCTTTTTCAGACATTTTTGATCGACTCTCTTATTCCAAAATTAATGTTTCCTCATCATCAATCACAAGCATAGCAACATGTTTAGCAAACATAAACAATACAACATAACAAGGTTGGTTATTCGTGAGCTTTCTTAAGATAAAACAGATTTTGATAACCTAGGCTTGTCTTGTGTTATTTTATCATAAAAAGCTTAAGGCTTTGTTGACATGTGCACTGTTGAGTGTAACCCACTTTGTAAATAATATTATCAAGTTCCTTTATCTTCTTTTCCAAATCAATTTTGTTTTCCATATATTTATCTTCCTTTTCTTTGGATTCACTTTTGAAACAATGAATGTTTGCAATAAACATTCCTTTCCTTTGATTTGTTATGAAAGATTTTGCTCAAGTGAGTCAACTTGTTCTTTTAGTGCAAGCTTCTCCTTAATCACATCATCCATTTGAGAATCAATCATCTTTTCACGACGGCTTAAATCAATATTAAGACGTTGTTCAAAAGTTTTGACTTGTTCTTTACTATCTCTCTAGCTTAGCGGTTGGATTCATTATTTTTTGTTTCCATATTAGCCTTTTCCTACTTATTTACATGATTAATCATTTGTTAGACATATTGTTCAATCAAGATAAGATCATTGAATTCTTGTTGTAGCCTGGCAAAATAGTATCTTGAACATTTGCTGTTGTGTTTCTTGCAAATTATCTATAGTATTAAATGATATTGCTAGCACTATGTATTTATTATATGTAAAATTAACAACTGGTGTTTGTTTCAACATCCTACATTGCTATGCACTACTTTGATTTTAATATCATGAGATAGGGTTTAGGAATGATAGGTACCTCTGATTTAACGTCAGATCCATAGATGAAATGTTAGCTAGAGAAAACCCCCCCGCTTTTGGCACTTCGAGATATCATCACAGTCAGAATCATAAGTATCATGATCCTCAGTCTAAAAAGCAGCATTGTTTGGAATGATTGTCCCTAACAGTTTGATCATTTGAAACCCTTGGATCTGCAAGAAATACGAGTTGCTCTTCATCTAAAATTTGTCTAGCTTCCTATGCTTTAGCTAACATTGCTTTATCCTTATACCATGCTTCATTCCTTGGTCACTTAGGTTGAGTACATTGCCTAGCCATATGTCCTTCACCTTGACAGTTGTAGCATTTAACAACCTTTGCTTGTCCACTTGCATTATTTCCCCCAAAACTAGTAGCATTACTCTTATAACCAGTATCAGAATAACTTTGACTTTGTCTCCCTTGAACTTATTGCAATATGACCCTGCCATCTTGAATAGTGGCTTGGTTTCTCGGATTAGAAGAAGTTCTAAGTTGATTGTTGATTGAGGGGAACCTTAAGGAAGCTACAGCTGTTAGAAAAGCCTTGCTTGTTCGTGAGAAGCAATTAGACTCATTCCTGTGAGAGACTTACAGGAACAACAAAACCTGAGTCTATAAGAGGTGACTCAGTCATTCGTTGTGTAGAAACTTGAGGTGATTGATAAGCAATTGGTGGAACAGATGAGGTTTGATGATTCATTTAAGACTGGTATGGATATGATGGTTAAACTGATGAATGACTAAATTGAGGATGTGATGGATAAGTAGCTGAGTAATGTTGATTGGGATGAATTGATCCATACTCAAATGGTGGAAACTGTTGTTGAATCTGAGGATTGTTGTATGAAGATTATAAGTGTTGAAGTGAGGTGGTTGACATCTGCGATTTGCAACAAATGCAAGTGGATTATTGATTGCGTTCAGCCGAAGAGTACTTATTTGCATGTAGTTAGTTGTTGTAAGTTATGCTGAAGCTGATCAAAGTTGGTAGTATTGCAAATTCTTTTACAAGTTTGCCATCGTCACATAACTTACTCAGCTCCGGTTGGAGACTGTATAAGAACTTGGTATTAACTTGAAATTGCTCTATTTTCATGTTGTAAATGTTCATGTCATTAATCAGCTGAGTGAATCTCAAGTAATACTTATGAAGTGATTTCCTCTTGATGTGAGTAAACTTATCAAATACATCATATAGTTTACACTCTCTTTCCTGCTTAGTCAAAGAGGTATCTTGCATCAGTAATTGAACTCTCTCCCAAAAATCCTTGGCAACTCTGTGTGATTCACAAGTGAATAGATATCAGCTGGTAGACCTTAAAGAATGATATTGGTTGCCTTCATATCGCAATCAGCTTGAATTTCCTCAGCAGCAGATAATTCAACATATTTCTTTGTTCTGGTCATCCCATTCTCTTCAACAGTAGGCCAAATGAGTGGACCATTTTCCTGATTCAAGTATCATTCTTCCGTGCTCTCTATTTTGCATGTAAAGTTCCATTTGACTTTTCTAAGAATCATACAAGTCCTTGTCCAACATTGGTGGACAATTGTCAGCACCGGAGAGTATCATGTACTCACCAAGAGTATTCTTTTGTCCAAGTGGAATCATTGAATCCATATTGATTTGATGTTATAAGATTACTTGTGGATTGAACGGTGATTGAAAGTAATTGTGTTGTTTAGTGAGTTATCTTTTGAGTGTTGTAAGTGATGCGTATTTTCTTTTAAAATATATTTTTATCAAGTTTTAAATTTATAAAACTCGATCTACCTAACGACGCACTAATGGGCAAAGAACCAAATCGTAGGTAGTATAGAATGGTAAATCCGAGGTGTAACACCCTCATATTTGATATATAACAGCAGAAGCTAATCTGGGGTATTACTTTATGAATCATAGTCACAATACTAGATAAACTGATCAAAAGAGAGTTTTTTGTAAAGATAGTTATCATTCATTATTCATCAGAATTTTACAAAATAGGTCCCAATACATTTCAAAACATAAATGTTGAATGATAATAGGTCTATTGGTCCTCATGTCCAATGCACTCGTGCCATAGTTGCTCAATACTGAGTATAAAACATGCTAAAAGGATCAACACAAAGGTTTGAGTTGAAATTCACAGGTTTGAATGTATTATCGAATACCATAAGTGGTAATAATTGTACAACTACAATTATCATGGAAAACAATATCATATTATTTCACTAAGCTCATGACACTGAAACCTTAAGATATTCACAAGTTATTACCCCAGCAGATGCTTTGCCAAACACCTAGAGTTCCTCAAATGAAATGCGCCCGTATGGTAGTGCGTTGTTATCTACCCGGACGGGGAAGTTCAGTCCCAATAGATCTATTCACGGCATTCACGCTTACTCAACCAGTACGTTCGGTTACAAGTAATTAACGGTTCATGATAGTGGGGCCTTATGGCAAATGGAGGTACTTAGGCAATAATATATCAGGATAGCATACAGTTGAAAATACTTGTATTCATGGTTTATAGCATGTATCTCCCCACGGGATTTAGAAAACATGTAAAGGTGGGACTATGAACTCACCTTGATAAGGTAGTTGATTGATTTGAAATTTAATTCAAATGGGAGTAAACAGCCTCGTCACGCAACCTGGGGTAATATGTCAAGTCTTAGTTTGATTGTTTCAAAACTTTATTTCATAAAGTTTAACGTAAATGATTTTGGTTTGTGAAAATATCGTATCACTGTTCGGGCTATCATAATCCAGAGGTCATGTAGTAAACGTTTGAGGAGCTAGGACACTTTAAATCGTAAATCCAGCAACTCGTCAAAACGTCTACCCAAATGAAATCCCCTCACATGAAATTCCCTAGTAACGTGATACGTTATAGATTAAATGATAAGATTTTATCTTTTTAAGTTTCTTCAAAAGCTAGTAGATGATAAATTATGTTATATATATAACATAATTATTTTATAGTGTTTCGATCGACGAATGATAACGACAAATGTGTCGGGCTTTAATAAAATCGAGTCTTATAATATTTAAATATATTTTTATAATTAATATAAAAATATTACATTTTATACCCTTGAGAATATGAAATGACATATATACCTCTTGGTCTATAATATATTTATAAATTTAACTTTACTTTAAATCTTTAAACATTTAACTCCTTAATTTTAGAGTATGGCAAAACAAACCCCTGAAGTTTAACTTTAGGATAATTACATTTTTGGCCCAAAAGTTTAATAATTTCAAAAGTTACAATATATACCCCTATGCATGAAATGTTTTGCGTTTTTAGTCCAAATACCATATACTTTGTATTTTTCAAATCTAACTTAGTTTTGCAGCTTATAGCTTATTACTATAAGCTAAAATAAGTAAGTTTTACGAGCTTGTAGCTTATGAAAAGAGCTTATGAGCTTAAAAATCCAAAATGGGCACGTTTGGTTTAGAAATAATAACCCGATGGGTTAGGGCTTTTAGGATTAGTTTTGAAGCTTATAGAAATGATAGGTTAGCTTATTAGAATAGCTTATGGCTTATAGCTTTATTGGGTGTTATGAAAATAGCTTTTTTAGGGCTTTTAGCGTGCGTGTGTTTAGGAAAATCTAAACCTAATGAGTTAGCTTTGGGTTTAAGGGCTGATTTCTGAGTCGTAAGGATGTATAAAGGAGCCTAGATATAATAAATCTAAAACAATACAAGAGCTTATTGAACGAGTGAAAAAGGCTTACTAGTACACGAATTGATGAAATGGGTCGAAATGAGCAATTTATAACCCAATTTATAAGATGAATCAAGAGCTTCTTTTTTCTTAACCTTGGCTTCTAAATAGCTTATAATTTCCTTTCTTCTCTTCTATGGCTTGGTTAGAGCATGGTTTTAAAGTAGTTTTGAGTTTGGATGGTAAATTTAGGAAGTATGTATGTGTTCATATATATATAGGGGTAAGAGAGGAGTAGTGGCCAAGTTTACATAGAGTAGTAACCAAGTTGTGTAGAGTGGTGGGCAAGGGTTGGCTAGGTGACCAAGGGAAGCTAGGAAAATAGCTTAGAGAGGTGTAAAGAAGGTGTGAGGGGTTCGGTTATTAAGGGTGGTGACAAGGAGGTTTTACTTGTGTGAGCACGGGTGTGGACAAAGCTTTTTTCAAGAAAAAGTGCTTGGGTGGTGGACAAGGTGGTGATGGGGTTCTTATCAAGGTGTAAGAAAGTGGTGTGTCATGGAGGATGGCGATTTTTGGAAGGGTGCTTGCTTGGTTTAAACTTGGTTGAGCTAGTTTTTGGGGCGTGAAGGGTTCATTAGGGTTTCGGTTAGGGTTTTAGTTTTTAGGACGTGTAGGGGTGAATTGTAAAAAAAGAAAAAAAATACGAAAACAAAATCAAAAGATAAATAAAAAAAAAACAATAAACTGAAAAACAAGCGGGGGAATAAACATGGTTTAAATATTATGCACTGGAAGCTTGTAACATGTACTAGGAAGGTTGTACGAAATACCTTAGAAAATTGGAGGGAAAATGGCAAGTTTGAATGTTATATATTGTCGGGTTGTACCATGGGCTTAAATGAGTTGTACTAGGGTTTTAGAGGGAAAAGATAATTGAATTTCATGTATTGAAAACTTGTACACAATCCTTATAAGCTTGTACATATGTTTTGTATGTAAACATTACATAAAGTTAGGGTTTTGTTATAAACGTTAACGTATAAAGTCTATTTTGTATTAAATGTTATGAAAGGTACGTTAAGTAGATAACGTATGGTAAAATGGTGATTAAAACATATTGGTTGACATATTATAATGCTTATTTGACATAAATGTTGATGAAATTTGCATTATTAGGTTGCGTGAGCACGTTTACTTTTGTAATGTAAGTTACGTTACATTATGGATGGAAAAATCTTTCCATGAAAATAGTTGCTTCTAATTTAATAGATAGAAATTACACTAAGGAAATTGCATCTAATTTAATAGACGGATAATTACATAGAAGAAAATTATAGGTTGTTATAATAGGTTAGGCAAGGATGTGATTTTGAGCCTGATGAAATTAGACCATCGTTTAGATTATAATAAGACATAGCACTTGAGATCATAATAATGGAACTTATGATATTTATCTAAGTAAATGCGTTCATCTTCTTAGTTGTTTGTCACTATACCAATTCCCTTTAGACATGTTAGGTGCATTTAAGATAATCACAAAATTTAAAATGCTTTCTTTTACTACTTTCTAAGGTAGATTCTATTTCAATTAGACAATTAGAGAATATAAACCATTTTTTGGGTCGACACCCGTAGTTACCAATCACTACACTATACACGATAGGGTACACTGCTCTTTTATGCGTAGGAATAGTCGAGGAAGTTAAGGTTTTATAAATGTAAAACCAGACGTAATTTATTTAAAAGTAAATCACGCATCAAGTTTTTGGCGCTACTGCCGGGGAACGGTTTTTATAATTTATGGTTGTTTGATTGAAATATGTGTTGTGATTATGTGTGTGTGTGCTTGTGAGTGCTTGACAATCTATTTTTAATTCAAATGCTTGCATGTTTGTTTGATTGTTTGCGTATTGTTCTTGTTCATTTTCATCAAAAATTTTGACCTGAGTCTTAAAACTACGGCGTTGCCAGTGCAATGGGCTACGGCGTAGTTGGTTTCTGAACATCAAAAATATTTGTTTTCAAACATCATTAATAACTTATTAATGCAAGATTAGTAGAAATTTGTTGGGAAGATTCAGGGAAAGATCATTTCCATTGTATTACGTGTTTTAAGTTAATGTTTTCTAAAATTTTGGTCGAAATTGATACATGACATAAGGATAATGAATCTTAAATAAGTATTACTTGACTGTTCAAAATAAGGTTTAATGAGAGTAACCGCTTTTTAATAATTTTGAAGTTGAAATAAGTTAGAAACTGCTAGTAATTAATGATCTTTTATTTACCCTTGTTAATTTGTTTTACACATTTAATGCACCAGGTATTGATTGGAGGCCGTTGAACTAATGGATCAAGTTGAAGAGATTTTGGATGATGATGGATGAGATGGAATATGTCCAGGGAGATGGAAACAATGGCACAAGTCTAAGTTAAGGACTCGAAAATAAAGAAAAGTGATTGTCGAGAGACAACCCATCCTTTCCTTTCATTTGTTTTATTTCCTTTCTGCAATTTTAGTTAGGTTTTGTGTGTTCTTACACTATTTACTGGTTACACCAGCAAGGAAAAAGAAGACCGAGATCACCTTGGCTCATGGTTAAGTGGAATTTATGTCGCAGTCTGAAATTACGGTGTAGCAGGGCACCCCAACTACGCCATAGCTGATTTTCAAAATATAAAAATGTATTAACTGCACTTTAACTATGGCGTAGTTCCACTATAGGACTGCACCGTAGTTCCATTCCTATAGTGAAAAATTTTCATAAATTTTCTTTTATGCATAAAACCTTGTATATATAGTAAATGAACTTTTTGGGTATGTTCACTGGAAACCCTAACGAGACTTCACTCGACTTTTTCGAACACTCGGGACACCGAATGGTTTAAAAGGCTTATTTCATTTCTTATATGTATAGTTTGTACATTTTGTTCTATGATTGCTTTTATTCGGAATTATGCTTTGGTGTTAGTTTTCCTTGCAACTATATAGGTTGATGCACGAGGAGTGGTGCTTGGTTGATACTTGGCTGTAGGGAAACATGCCAATCCGGACTAGTTGGACGCTATACCGAAGATGAAAATGAGTTGTTGGTGATGGTGGATGTTGCTCGAGGAAGCAGACTTGGAGCATGGCTTAGAGTATGATGTCTCTTTATCATACCGAGCAAATCCAGGGGAGTTTTCTGTTCCATTTCTAACCCTTCTTATCTTGAAATTAAATGCTTAGTTTGACCCAAGTGGGGGAAGGGATAAGAGATAAATGTCCACTTGATTTTTATTTGCGTTTATTTGTCTAGTTTTTATTGAAAAATGTTTCATCTTTAAAATCATTACTTAACTAGTTAAGACTTTACTGAGCACACCTACCCCTTATAATTACTTGTGTGAGGTTAAGCTTTTCCGTTTTCCCTTATACATAAATTCAATAAAAATGAGCGTGCCGGTGGCTGTAGTAGACTTTAGAACTTGGCTTGCTATATTTTTCATGACCATCATAATAAGCATTGCACTGAGGTAACATAGTGTAATCGTTGTAGTTAGGATAAAAAGGAAATTTTAGGATTAACCCCAAATATCCCAATTATGTTATGTTTGTGTATATTGACTTTTCACACTGATTAGTCAATCCCCCTATTAAACCTTTTGTTTCACTCATCTTTAGTGCAAGATACCCCTAGTACAACATGTTGAGCCTTTCCCTTTGTTTTGATACACTCATTATATGTTTGTTTCGTTACACCAATCGCTTAGCCAACCTTGTAGTTTCTTAAAGTCCATAGTCGGGGAGTTGCTAGTTAATTTTGGTTCCACTGGTAAATGTTGTGGGTTATGATAGAGGGATTGAAGAAAAGTCAGATTTAGAAGATAGTTGATCTCAAGTAAGGGGATGCTTATGTATATATATGTTTGTAATTTCTATTTCATTGTATCCTTGTCTTGCATCAAAAAAAGTGAAAAGTTAAAAAAGCATGCAATCAAGTATTTATTAGCTTGTTTATAGCTGATCGTAAATTATATATCAGCTTATATATCGTTTAGTATAGTGGTAGTATTCCCGCCTTGTGCAGCTGGTGATTTCTTAACATATCCGTTATGATGTTTGTAAACGGGTATCATTTATAAACCCGCGCATTACTATCTCACCTTTCTATTTAAGTTTACATTTGTACAATGAGGGCATTTTACATCTCAAGTGTGGGGAAGGGAGATAGAAATGAGTGATTTAGAGTGTATTTGGTTAGATTATGTGCCGATTTTACCCAATTTTTTTAAAAAAAATAGCACATAGTTTTTTGTTCATAATGATGAAGGCCGAGTTAATGCGTCTTACATGCCTACTTATTATGGAGATTATGAGGTATTACTAAATTTTATACGCATTAACTCGTGTATTTTGAAGACCCATTGACTCTTGACCCTCGGTTTTTTCCATATGGGATTTGAATACGACTAGTGACGAGGAGATTAGGAAAATATTTGTTTTGTGTCTTTATGTTACACCCATTAAATGTTTTCCTATGTCTTTATCCTACCCTTATCATTCTAATCCTAACCTTTAGCTTACTCGAGTTAAGGAATTAAGCAATCACAGGTGTCTCGTTCATGGATTTGGGTGAGCATTTGTGGTTTTGTTGACTTTTCTAGAATATTGGTATTGGTAAAGATTGCATTGTAAGAATGATCCACCCCATAAGCCTTTATGTTGTGTCAACCCGTTTACCTTTTAAAATAGTTGCATCTAGACTTTAGTGGTGGAGATTAGTACGATTGTCAAGCTTATGATAGAATACTCGCTATGACTGAGCAGTTGAGTGATCACCAAAGATGAAACACATAGATTAGTAAGAGTATGAGTTTGATTCATTTTTTCTTTTGTGAGGTGCTCGGTTTAGACTTTCTAGCATAGGTAATTTTTAAATTCATATTTTCCTGGATAACTTGGGAGATAACTTTTTGAGAATTATTTAAAAAGTTCTACTTGAGGGCATGTAGAAGTCAAGTGGGGGATATTTGATGACATCAAATAATTAATACTTTTCTATATCAAATTTTCGTGTTTATTGCCCTATTTTATATCAATTTTATATGAATCTGGTGCTTAATTCATTTATATTTCAGATTCAAGTAATTATGGCATTGGAATGGAAAAGAGGTGGAAAAAGGCAAAAAGGACAAACAAGAAAAACCGCATTCAGAAACTACGGTGTAGCTCATACCTTTGGCTACGCCGTAGTTGATTATTGTTGGAATAAGGATTGTGCTGACGTCACAACTACGGCGTAGTTAACCCGTTGAGACTACGTCGTAGTTATTATTTACTAAAAATAAAAGCCTCGTTGGAAAAAAAAACTTTGGGTTTTCAGATTCAATTTTTTATGTTCCTCTCGACGGAGGATGAATTTGCAAAGTTTCAACCTTGTATTAAACTTATATATAATATAGAAGGATAGGAATGGCATTATTCTTATTCGGTGGGGGTTTTGTTTTGTTGGACGCAAGCAAAGGAGAAAAAAGGACAAACAGTCCGGGTATAGGGCAAACCCTTCGAGGTTTGTCATGGTGTTTAACTTGGGGATTGAGATCATTAATCTAGCATGATTTGTAATCATACTTAAACTTTTTATGGTCAATTTAATTTAATTATTTTGATTTATCGGATCTAGTGATTTAATTTGTTGATGTTATATTATTTATTATGCTTCATTATTTGTTCTTCGGCATTTAATTTTTTATTAACCATTCGGTTATTATTGATCTTATTGTTTGATTGCACTTTTATTGGATAACTTATGTAGTGTGCTTATAAATCCATGAATTTCCTACTAGGTTTGATATGAGGTAGAATGTGTACTAGGTATTAAGTGATCGTCCGAATCCTAGCGTGCACAATTAAATGCGGTAGGCGACCCTTAGTAATAAATACTTGGTTAGGAGCGCGAGCTATGTTAATTGGTAGGAACCTGTTAATGTGAGGTACTTGCAACATTGACCCCCTTACCCCCTTTGTAGGGGTATGTTTTTACTATGATTTGTCTGGTCATAGTAATAGGCACGAACAGAATTAGAGTCGATGAAAAACACATGAAGCATATCTCATAGGTTAGTTGGAAAATTTTATTGACTATGAACTGAGAATAGGTTAATTCTCCTTGCGAGCAATGTTTTAAAAATCACGCCTAAGGCGCGCCTACTCCCTAAATCCCTCGAGGCTCCAGCCTTTGGGATTTTTTTGGATTGAGGCTCAAAACATGCATAAATCTTATAAAAATCGTAGCGCCTTAGGATTTTGCGCCTTGGGACTAGTCGCGCCTAGCACATGTAACGGGTTTTGGGCCTTTTTATCTTAATATTGAGACACAAATACAAAATCACATGGGCCTTTATATATAATCTACTAAATAATAACCCTAATATAGAAAATTAAATACATACAATATAGTGAAACAAGCGCCTCCAATTTTTTTCATATTCCTCCATTTATTCAACTTCTCTTTTTAATTTGACACATATGTAATCACTTCATAAAATTCGGTCATATGTATATGTACTTTATAAGAGCTTGTGGCACGTCCCAAAAAAAACTTGATTCCAATGATGCGATTTTAATGTCGAACTATAATATTATGAGGAAAGTGAACAACAAGGAATGGTCAAAGCCACGTAGATGAGTCAAACTATAATCTTAGATCCAGTGATGGTTATGCTAGTTCAAGCTCAAGGGGAAGAGAAAGGGGAGGGTCTAGTTCTAGATAAAACCTTTGGATGAAGATGATGACGTTGTGGTTTTAGAGAATAGTAAAACTGAAGAAGAAGATGTCAAGGAGGATGAATCTGATCACAATAAGGAGCGATACACATTTAAAGATGATGATGATGATAGCGAATTTGATGACTTAGATTGAATTCTCTTAATTTGTTTCATCAAGTAGTTTCTTTATGAAATATTATCATGATAATGTGGCATTATGCTTGAATATTGATATGTTGCTTCATTTGCTTGCTTTATATCTTTGGTTTAAATGTGAGCTTTATTAGATGTATTGTTGGGAAATATACATTCCTAACTTAGTACCGTTAGTTATATACTTAGTACCGTTAGGTATATACTTAGTACCGCTAGTAATAGTTAGTACTGACAGTACAAAATATTAAGTACTGCTCAGATAGTTAGTACCGTTAGTATAAAATAGTTAGTACCGTTTAAGAGATATGCATGAAATATTATAGGAAAAGATATGCATTATCTTTTACGCATTTTGTAAGCCAGGATTAGGGTTTTCCTTAGTGTATAAAAGGAACCCTTACGGCATAGTTAGACATATCAATCAATATCAGTTCATTATCAATCTCATAGTTAGCAATCAATATAAAAGTTTAGTTATCTATATTCATTGTTCTTCTTTGCATTATAAGTTAGATTCCGCATAGCTTATAGTGTTCTTAATCATTGTTTCTCCTGTAGTTTGTGTGAATCTATTCATATTAGCTACAACCCTTAACAAGGTAGTAAGATCCATATTCAAAGGGACTCACAAGTGGTATCAGAGCTTGTAGAGAAACTCTGAGTAAGAAGAACAAAAACCAGTTATAAACCTCTATCTTACAAAACTAATCATGTCTGGATCAGATGCTGATACTCCACCTCCACCACCACCACCACCATCACAAACACCATCACAACAAACTCCTCACACTGTTTCAACAATCAAACTTCCTATTCTCAAGAAGGGAGAATATGATATATGGGCCATGAAAATGGAACATTATTTGGCCCATACAGACTATCCTATCTGGGAAGTTATTCAAAGAGGAAATGGTCCCGTGAGTGTCTCAACTGATACAAATGGTTTAATAAAGGTTCTGCCTCCTAAGACTGCAGAAGAAACTTTAGCAAGAGAAAGAGAAAGGAAAGCAAGGACTACCTTGCTTATGGCTTTACCAGAAGATCATCTTGCTAAATTTCATAAAATGACTGATGCTAAAGAGATGTGGGAAGCTATCAAGTCTAGATTTGGTGGAAATGATGAATCAAAGAAGATGCAGAAGTATATTCTAAAGCAACAGTTTGAAGGCTTCTCTGTATCAAACTCAGAAGGGCTACATAAGGGCTATGACAGGTTTCAGAGTCTTCTGAGTCAACTAGAGATTCATGGTGCAGGCGTTTCCACTGAAGATGCAAATCAGAAGTTCCTTAGGTCTCTACCTTCTGCTTGGTCTCAGGTTTCCTTAATCATGAGGACCAAGCCAGGAGTGGACAGTCTCAGTTTTGATGATCTGTATAATAATCTTAGAGTTTTTGAGTCTGATGTTAAAGGCTCTACTGCATCATCCTCTAGCACACAAAATGTGGCATTCGTTTCAGAGAAGACTAGCAATACTAATGATGTTAGTATTGCTTATGGTGTTTCTAACTCTTCTGGCCATAACTCATAGTATGAACATACTTTATCATACTCCTTACTTGCAAATCAATCCATTTGTCCACAATTGGATCATTAAGATCTGGAACAGCTTGATGAGTTTGATTTAGAAGAAATGGACTTAAAATGGCAGGTAGCTATGATTTCCATGAGAATGAAAAAGTTCTACAAATTAACAAGTAGAAAAGCTATGACCCATTAATTGTGGGGATTGCCAAAGGAACCAGTTGGGTTTGACAAAACTAAAGTCGAGTGCTACATTTGTCACAAGACAGGGCATTTTGCTAGAGAGTGCAGATCCAAGAGGAATCAAGATGGGAGGAGGAGAGATGTTGAACATAGGAAAATAAGAAAAAGACAATGGGAGAAGATTGGTAAACAGGTGGACTCTAAAGCTTTTGAGTGACTATTGATGGAGAAGGTGTTGATTGGACCAGTCACTAGCGAAGATGAACAGGAGAACTACGCTTTTATGGCTTGCAACAGTTCAGACACAGAGGTAACTTCTTGTTCCAAAGAATGTAAAAAGTCTTATGCTAAACTTAAAAAACTATATGATGAACAGAGGGAACAACTTGGAGATGCCAATTTGACTTACAGGCATTATACTTAAGCCTAAAGAAAGTTGAAGCACAATTAGTTGCTCATCAAACAAGGTCAAATCTTGGTATGGAACAAGATAGGTTTATGGAAAATTCAACTTTAGATGATAAAATCTGATGTCCGAACATACCATAAGTAACTATTAGGCAGAAAGAAGCCTAGCAAAAGAAAAAGAAGATTTAAAAGCTAAGGTAGAAAAATGGCACAGCTCTTCTAAAAATCTCAATCTTTTGCTAAATAGTCAGATGAGTGCTAGGGATAAGGCTGGGCTTGGGTATGGTAATCAAATGAATAAAAGTGTTTTAAGTTATGAAAATGAAGTTTTCCAAAGTGTGTCTTATTTGTAGGACAAGTGGAAACAGAAATAGTTTGTGAGATGATTGATATGCCAGAGGGATGCATGTAGGTTCCCTCCATGACAGGATCTACATCCCTTCTGGACTTGATAAAGAAATAGATGACTCACAATTTACATATGGTCCAAAGCAATCTAAACCTAGTGAATCTGATGCTAGGAGTAGTGACTTTAATTCTTGTGAATCAAATTGTAGTGAAGAAACACATGAATCTATGCCTGAACCAGTTGTCAATGAATCCAATGTAGTAAGTCAACCTAAAGTTTGGTCTGATGCTCCTATCATTGAGGAGTATGAATCAGATAGTGAAGATGAACATGTGTCTCTACCCACAAAAGAACAGGAAATACCTAGTTTTGCTATTAAGCATGTAAAAACTCCTAGGCAAACTGTTATAGAACAAAACACATGTAGTCAGAGTCCTAAACCTGATAAAAAGAATTGTAGTGGTTTAATGTCTAAAAAATTGGGTTTGGGATATGGGTTTACTACAAAAGCATGTTTTGTATGTGGAAGTCTTAGTCATCTTATCAGAGATTGTGATTTTCATGAGAAAAGGATGGATGAACAAGTTGAACTAAACAAACAGAAGGGTAAGGGCAATGTTCAAAGGGAGGATAAACCAGTTTGGAACAATGTGCAAAGAATGAATCATCAAAACCAATTTGTTCCAAAAGCAGTACTAACTAGAACTGGAAAGATTCTAGTTAATACTGCTAGAACTAGCAGTACTAACACAGTTAATACTGATAGGCAAAATTTTAACAGAACAGCATAGTACCAATTAAGTGTAGGAAAGTATATATGTTAAGCCTATTGTGAAATATATACTAGACCAAAAGCTGGCTTTCATAGATCTGTTTCACCTTTTGAAAGTTCATTTAAAAGAACAACAGCACTTAGGACACATTTTTAAAACAAAAGGTTCATATTGCTGAAGTAATGGCAGTTAGTGCTGTTTAAAGGAAAAAGGGGGCACTGCTGGTTGTTAAGTCCTCGGAGGTTGTAATTAGCAGACCATAAAGACATTACTGGCACAATGGTCTCCAAATACAATGTGGAGAAGTATTAGAAATTGTTTCACTTTTTAAAGATACCTGGCAGATCAAGCCCAAACAGGCTTGGGTCCCTAAGAGAATCTAATCTCTTATATTTAATGTGCTAGGATTATCTACTTAGAGCTTTTCAGAATAAAAGATTTGTTAATAGTGGATGTTCAGGCACATGATGGAAAAAAGGCATACCTTGTGAATATCAAGGACTTTTATGGTGGCCCTTGTTACTTTGGAGAAGTAAGGTTACATAACTGGTAAAGGTTAAAATAAAAATAGGAAGTTAGATTTATGAGGATGTGTGCTTTGTGAAGAACTACAGGCATTTCAATCTCTTTTCTGTGTCAAACAAATCAGGACAAGGAAGACAAAGTACTTTTCACTGACTTTGAATGTCTTCTTGTTGTTTTGTCTTCTGAATTTAGATACCTGATGCAAATCAAGTTCTTATTAGATATCCCCAAACAAAAAAATATGTACAGTTTCAAGTTTAAAGAAAATGATCCTTCTGGAGGTTTAGCTTTTTTAATTGCAAAGGCCACAACTGATGAATCTAACAATGGCATAGGAGGTTGGGTCATGTTAACTTTAAAAACTTAAAAAAACTTGTGAAGGGAAACCTTTGTTAAAGTTTTCCTTCAAAGATTTTTCAAAATGACCACACTTGTGTTGCTTGTCAGATAGGAAAGGAACACAAGGCCTCCTGTAAGGCCAAATCAGTGAGCTCTATTAGTCAGCCCTTACATCTTTTGCATATGGATTTATTTGGACCTACATCTGTAAGGAGCATAAACCATAAGACTTATTGCCTGGTTATCACTGATGATTTTAGCAGGTTTAGTTAGGTGTTCTTTTTAAGAACTAAGAGAATACCTAGTAGAATCTTTAAGGACTTTATAAGGACAAATAGAGGAACCAATATTATCAAAAAGTTAAAACTATTAGATTGTGATCATGGTACGAATTTCAGAACAAGGATCATATGAATTTTGTAGGTCATAAAGGGATAAGAGGGAATACAGTATGCCCGAACTCAACAACAAAATAGGGGGTTTCTAAAAGAAAGAAATAGGACCCTTTATTGATTTGCTGCTTAGAACTATGCTAGCAGATTCATTTTTACCTAACACTTTTTGGGCTGAAGCAGTTAGTACTGCTTGTTATGTCCTTAATAGGGTATTAGTGACCAAGCCTCAAAATAAGACACCTTATGAACTTATAACTGGTAAAATACCAATCATAAGCTATATAAGACCTTTTGGGTGCCATGTGACCATCTTGAATACCATTGGAATACCTGGGCAAGTTTGATGGGGAAATCAGTTATGAAGGGTTTTTAGTTGGGTTTTCCTCCTACCAATGCAGTCTTTTAGGATATTCATTTAGAAACCAAGATAGAGAGTTGAAGAAAACTTGCACATAACCTTTTTAGAAAATAAACCAAATGTTGCAGGGAAAGGACCAACTTGGCTGTTTGATCTTGATTATTTAACTGATTCAATGAATTATCAACCTGTAAGATCTTTTATATTCTTTTTTTTAGAAGAAAGCTAACATACATGCAGGTCTACAAGAAGCTAATCAAAATGCAGGTACAGAGGATATTATTGATGCAGGTAATTCTAAAACAGAAGCTGAATCTGCTCAAGACTACTTTGTACTGCCAATATGGTCTTCTTATTCCTCAACAGTCAAGAGGTCAACAGCAAAGAATGCAGGTGAAGCACCTACCAAACATCCTGATTTAAAGACAGATGAGAAGCCAGTAGATAAGGAGGATCAAGTCTTTTTGGATGAGCTTGAAAGACTTAAAAGGCAAGAAAAGGATGTTAATGATGCAGTTGAAGCTCTCAGGAAGGAGTTTGCCCAAGAAACTAAGGATTTGCTTTTTCAAGCAGGAGCTGCTAAAGCTAGCAGTACTGACATAGTTAATACTGCTATCACACCAGTTAGTATCACCAGTCCTTATGGTAGACTATCCTTCACTGATCTAACTAATACTGATCAAGATGATTCAAAAATACATGCACTAGAGGAAATTTATGACAATCCTACTGATGGTATTTTTACCAATTCATCTTATGATGATGAGGGTGCAGTGGCTGACTTCATAAATTTAGAACCTGTTGTGAATGTCAGTCCTATTCCCACATCAAGGATTAACTCAATTCATCCTTCAACTCTAATTCTTGGAGATCCACAATCAGCAGTTCAAACAAGAAGCAAAGTAACCAAAAGTTCTGGAGCCCATGTTTTTGTCAGCTATATTCAAAAGCAAAGGAGAAATAATCATAAGGACTTCCAGCATTGTTTATTTGCTTGTTTCTTGTCTCAACATGAACCTAAGAAGATCTCTGAATCACTTGAAGATGAAAGTTGGGTTGATGCTTTGCAGGAAGAACTGCTGCAATTCAAGATTCAGAAAGTTTGGATTCTTGTAGATTTGCCTTATGGGAAGAAGGCTATTGGAACAAAATGGGTTTAATGGGTTTACAGAAAATGAAGGAGTAAGTGGTGTTGTGGTTAGAATAAGGCAAGGTTGGTTGCTCAGGGACATAGGCAAGAGGAAGGGATAGATTATGATGAGGTTTTTGCTCTTGTGGCTAGGATTGAAAGCCATTGGATATTTTTAGCTTTTCTACTTCCATGGGGTTCATCATCTATCAAAATGGTGTGCAAAAGTGCATTCCTGTATGGCAAAAGGATAGGAGGTACTATGTGCTCTCAACCTCCAGGTTTTTTAGGTCCTAAGTATCCTAAGGAAGGTCTACAAGTAGTAGAAAGCTCTTTATGGTTTACACCTAGCTCCTAGAGCCTGGTTTATGCTACTTTATCTACTTCTTGTTGAAGGAAGTGATTACTAGGAAGAGGAACTATTGACTGAGACTCTTTTCAGTCAGAAGGATAAAAAAATGATATCTTGTTAGTACAAGTTATGCTGGATGATATTATTTTTGTTCTACAAAGGAGATTCTTGGTTTGTGATGAATTTGAGGCCTTGATGAAGAGTAGGATGTCATTTGTATCTGAGTTCTATGGGAGAGCTCAACTTCTTTCTTGGATTACAAGCCAAACAGAAAGAAGTGGTAATTTTTTTAAGTATGATAAGTATGTTGCAAAAATCTTAAAGAACTTTGATTTTGCCAGTGTAAAGACTGCTAGTACACCAATTGAGACCTAGAAGTCTTTAGTCAAGGATGAGGAAGCTAGTAATGTGGATGTACATCTTTATAGATCCATGATTAGCTTTTATTTAGTGACTGCTTCTGGCCTGATATTAGTTTGGAGGTCTGTGGTTGTTCTTGTTTCAGGTCACTCCAAAGAACACTCCCATCTAAATGTTGTGAAGAGAATCTTTAGGTATCTAAAAGGCAAACCCAAACTGGGCCTTTGGTATCCTAGAGTGTCATCATTTGACATAATAGCCTACTCTGACATGTGATTAGTGCTGCGAGCATATCTTGACAGGAATCCAACACACAGGGAGGTTGTCAATTTTTTAGCAGGAGACTTATTTCATAGAAATGCAAGAAGCAGACAATTGTGGCTACTTCTACAACAGAGGCAGAATATGTTGCTGCTGCAAATTGCTGTGGGCAAGTTTTGTGGATTCAAAATCAAATGTTAGACTATGGGTTCAATTTCATGAACACAAAGATCTACATTGATAATGAAAGTACTATATGCATTGTAAAGAATCCAGTATTTCACTCCAAAACAAAGCATATTGCAATAAGGCACCACTTCATTAGGGATGCTTATGAGAAGAAACTTATCCAGGTGCTGAAGATACACACTGATGACAATGTAGTTGATCTTCTAACCAAGGCATTTGATCTTAGCAAGTTCTAGTTCTTGGTTGTTACTATTGGGATGATCAATCCATAAGCTGCATTAGCTAAGGGGAGGCAATATGATTTGTTGTACAGTTTGTATGAAGAGTTAGTGTGCAGGAGAATCTTGACCATAGTGATGAATTTCATGGAGTTATTTGGGTTTTAGAAAGTCATTGGAAAGAGATATAGATGGTACTGAAGAACTGTTGTTGCCAGACTTGTTCATTCTTTGGTTGACAAAAGTTAGTACTGACAGTGCAAAGTTAATACCGTTGGGCAAAGATAGTATTTGTTCCGCTATAAAGACGTTAGGAAAACATACCACCAAGGGTCTAAAGTATAAATTGAAATGGTTTCTTTAATCTTGGGTTTGTTCAACCTATATAAACCCATCTCAATTACACAGTTTACTTACGTAAACTCTCTTTATCGCTTTCGTCTATCAAACCCTAATCTTTTACTCACAGTCACTTATCAATTCATCAAGTATGGCTACTCTTGAATCATGTCCTAAACACAACATGGTCGACACTTTACTAGGAATAAGAATGATGGGATTTACAGAGTTTTAATAAGGTTATCGCTTTCTTACGCGAAGCTCCATTCACTATGCTCTCATTGTAAAGGTCTGTAGTCTCTACTACATCTTGTGAACAGTTTTGGATGTCTGTAATTCCAAAATACCTCAACTAATGTTAGTATATTTACTGCCAAAAGTAAGTAGCTGGCAAGCCTTTGTATATCTTAGAGGCAATCTATAAGAAGTGATATTCTTTTTGATGGATGATGATGGGATAGATTCTTTCGCCAATCAGGCTATATTTGTTGCTTATTCAGCTACATGGGGTATTAGGGGACATAACTGTTTAAATTTAACAAAGCTATATTTTTACACCAGTGAGATTCTTTTTTATACATGAATCACTGACATAAGTTCTAAAAGTACTTTTTGGATCAAATTCCCAAAAAATAGTTGCAACATCAGTATTTGCTTAACCACTAATCAAAAATATAATTTTTCTAAATTAATTTTTGATGGTATGATGCGACACTTGGATGCAAAGAAAAAGTTTGTTATGTATCCAAGATTTATTTCAGTCTTTTTGGATACACAGCTAAAGAATGTGCCTGTGCCCTTAGACCATTTCCCTATTAATGCTTTGACTAGTAAAGTTTTCTCTTTTATGGTTAAAAAGGGAAAACATTTTTTAGGGAATGTAACACCTTTGTTTGATTCTATGTTGGTTCAACCAACTAAGGATGAGGGTGACACTTTAGAAAGACAATCTGAACCTCAACCCATACCTGCTCCTTTCCTCACCTAAGTTATAAGGGACCACATGAGACACAGAAATGACCCTTCTCCAGACCTCACCTATACTTATATTCCTGATTCCATCTTCCAGAGGGTTCTTGATGGGAATCATGGAGGTCAGTTCAAAAGTGATAGATCCCTTTCTGGAATGGGGTGCATGGACACTCCAACGTGTGTTTGATCTTGTATTGTTTGTGTGACACAGGTTACAGATCAAGCCAAAGAAATTAAACACTTGAAGGCACAGATCAAGAAGCTTAAAAAGAAAGCCAACCCTGTTATCACACACCATAAAGCTTGGATGAAGAGTGTATCTATGAGGCAAAGGTTGGCAGGAAAAAAATCCTTGAAGAAACAGTAGATGCAAAAGGAGTCTGTATCCAAACAGGGGAGGAAACCTGCCAAAGCTAAACCTACAATCCATAAAGATCCAGCTTTTGATGAGCTTGATGATGATACAATGAAGACTGAGGATGCTCAAGATGTGGGGAGGACAAGCTATGTGGTGAATAAAGACAAGGAAAGTGTAGAATAAGGGAGTTAGTAGGAAGATCCACTTAGTAATGCTCAATCAAAAGTTTAGTACTGACAAGCCTGAGTAAGTACCGACAGACCGTGAAGGTTTCTGACAAGCCAAAAGTTAGTACTGACAAGGAAGAAGTTAGTACCGACACACCAGATGAATGTATTGTTAATCCTAATGAAGGAAGAATTAGAATGCTACTCAAACAGCTCTAACAACAACTACTCTAACAATATTTGATGATGATGAGACCATTGCACAAGTCCTTATTCATAATGAGTCAGAACAAGGAGGAAGCTCAAAGAAAAGAAAAAGGAGTAGAGCTTAAGGGATGTTGAGGTGACTGAGAGACCTAGGCTCCCTACTTCAACAAGATCATTTATTAACATTTAAAGCCTTCTTCCAAGATTGATCTAAAAGATGAAGGCAAAAAGGATGATTGAGAAGGAAGTGAATTGATACTTGATTCAGATGATATTATTGAAGTGAAATGAAATTTTAAAGCAGCTGTAGGGATGAAGAGGTGGCCAGAAAGGTGAAAGAGGAATTGGGAAGCAGAAGATAGAAGTGAAAAAAGTTAGTGTGAAGAAGATACAAAGGCTGTACATTAATGAATTGATTTCATTAGGCAAGACTTAATGTTGATATGGATAATTGCATGAAAAACTTCAAGAGGAAGAGTGTGAAATGTACACTATTGAGTAGAGTGACCAAATTTCTTAATGACACCATTGCTGCCAAAGAAGATTTGTTGCTCAACAAAGATCTTGAAGCTATCATAAAATAAACCTCCTTCAAGAACTACAGCTTAGGAACCAAATGATGAACATATTTGAGCATGTTAGAGGCAAAAAAGCATTCTGATCTGAATACAGAGTTTTGAAGTAATAAAAGCTTTGTATGACAGATAAAAAGGGTGCTAATGATAGTTTCATTGCATTGGTGGCTGATGATGAAAAAGTATCAAGGAGATGAATGAACAAGTTGCTGATGCTTCTAAGAAGAGAGTAAAGAAAGATGACAGTATTAAGGGAGAAATTAAAGAAGAAGAAGGAACTAGAAAAAGAAAGCTTGGTATAAGGAAGAAGATGAAATCTAAGAAAAGAAAGTTTACTTCTAAAGATCATGAAGAGTTAAGATTGTGTTTAACTATAGTTTCTAATGAGGATAAGGAAGTGGATTATGAGAACTTGACAAGAAGTTTCCTATCATAAATTGGAGTTTCTGAGTATCTTACAACAAACCATAGTATGATGAGACTACAAGAGATAGTAGATGTTTATTTAATGTGGTGTTTAGATGTAATAGACACAAGAAGATACTGCAGTACTTTGATGGCAGTGCTTTCATTACTTGATAAGAGATGGACATCTGTGCTAATATATCAACTTATGATGAAGATACCAAAATGAGCACCTGGAGGATTTGACAAAATAATTTGGGGAGATTGATAATCATGTTCATCAAAGTGGAAATGGCTTGAGTTTTGCGATTATTGTCACAACAAAATTGGAAGATAGTGAGCTCGGAAGTACATAGTTCTTCAGGGATTGTACACTATAATGATGATGAGGAATTGTAATTCATATGCTTGTAGGGAATAAAGTAATCCTTTGAAAAAGGAGTAAGTGATGTCACAAATTGCATTAAGTTGAAGTTAAAAACTAAAGAAGACAGTACTACGGCTTTGGAACTGGTTAGATTTGTCAAGAAGCAGATTGTAGAGTTAGAATCTGAAGACTCTCATGGAGATGAGAAGGATCTTTGAGTGTTGGTTCTAAGACCACAAAACAAATGGTCATCAGTTCACCATGCTTAACAGGCATAAGAACTGGCTAGTCCATAAGCAAATGGCTTATGGTAAAGACTTCTCAAATCTATTTATGGTTGACAATTTACCAAAAATTGTAGGGTTTTCAACTCACCTTGCTTCATGGTTAAGAGTTGGCTAGTCCAGGATCAAACAGTTCCTGGTAAAGACTAATCAAATCTGTTGATAGCTGATAGTTTGCTAAAAACTATATGGTTATCAATGCACCATGTTATGGCAATGAAGCATTGACTAGTCCAAAAGCAAACGGCTTTTGGTAAAGACAAGTCAAATCCGTTGATAGTTGGTAGTTTACTCAAAACTACAAGGTAATCAATTCACCTTGTTGTTTACAATGAAGAATTGGCTATCCCAGAGCAAACGGCTACTGGTAAAGGAATACCAAATCCGTTAATGGCTCGTAGTTTGCCAAAAACTATAAAGCCAACTGAGTTGGATGTTGTTGTGTTGCTGAAAAGACCAGTTGATGATGAAGAACACGAAGCACCTTCTTGATTGTAAAACCTCAACACGAAAAACCCTAAGGGTTTGTTTGTTGGTTCATTCGATAAGGGGAAGGAGAAAACTAAATCCCTCAAGGGTTTTGAGGTTCGGTCGGCCAAGGGAAAGAGCAAGGAGAGATTTAGAGTTTTTAGGTTTCAAGTTGTTGGGATTTATGCTTTCCTGACTTAGTACCGCTAGTTGTAATAGAAAGTACCGACAGTTATAGTTAGTACCGTTAGTATTAGTTTGTACCGCCAGTACAAAATAGTTAGTATCATTTAAGAGATATGGATGAGCTATTATAGGAAAAGATATGCATTATCTTCTACGCGTTTTGTAAGTCTGTTAGGGTTTATCCTTGGTGTATAAAAAGAACCCTACGGCATTAGAGAATGAATATATCTCTCTCACCAAAAAGCAATCTCATAGTTAGTAATCTGTAATCATTTTAGCAGATCAATACAAAAGTTTAGTTATTAATATTCATTGTTCTTCTTAGCATTATAAGTTAGTTTCCGCATAACTTATAATGTTCATAGTCATTGTTTCTCCTGTAGTTTGTGTGGAACTATCAATATTGGCTACAACCCTTAACAGGCTAGAAAGATCTATATTGAATTGGGATCTACATTAAGGATGTTATCACTGTCCTATGCTGCAACTAAGCTAGCATCAGTAGTGATAGCCCTTTCCACACTGTCACCCCCTCCTTATGGACAACCTCATCTGCTCCATGGTCTAAAGGCACATTGGTATGAGGTAACACAGTGACTTGTTTGGCTCTCCAATGTTTTTGATTCTTTCTTTGTTTTCTTTGTTTTCTTTGATATGTTGATGGAGATGGGAGTATTTGCTCAATGTGAGCTTCAGTTTGAAGTTCATAAGAAACTGTTGGAGGTGTTTTAGTTTGAAGTGATTCAGTTTGAGGTTATGAACTATTTAGTTGTGAGGTGGAGGATGTGGGTTAGGGTTCAGGGGGTATTGCTGAACCTTCACCCTCAGGTGCTTGGTTTTGCACCAACATAGAGTCAAAAAGTGGAGTAACTTTTCCTGAAATTTTTTTACTTTTCCTTGCCATATTATAGGAAACCTTTTTACTGTGTGTAGGTGTCTCATAAGTATCATTAAAAGGTTCTGGTAAATCTTTAAGCTGATTATTCAAAAAGAGTTGTAAAAACCTTGGATACATTAAAAATATCTTTGGATCTAAGTTCCTTAACATACCATCAAAAATTAAATTTTTGACCCTTTGCTAAACATATAACTGCTGAAGCCAAATTAGTTAAAAATTCATTCTAGCCAATTGATTTTGAACTTATACAATGAAGAATGGTATGTATTAGGAATTTCCATTGAGGTAAGAATGAACCTTTTTGAAAACTAAGTTTTGTAGAAAGCTGTTCATATCCCATCAATGCAAGGTTTTTAAAAATTTCATCATTTGTTAGGCAAACAATACCATCATCATTATTAAAGAGAAGATCACTTCTCACTGATGATTCTGATATGACCACTGCCTTGCCATCAACAATAGCATGTATTTGCCTCACTGAATTGACTGTTTTGGAAGTAGCAGTAGTCCAAAACTATTCAATGTAAGAAGCATAGATAGTGG
>BQNB010037953.1:0-49080 GCA_026074375.1 Tanacetum coccineum | reverse complement strand
CTTGATTGCGAGGAATTTGTCAAGTAGCTGTGCATCAGGTGAGTTTCATAGTCCTATTTTTTCGTTTTTCTTGGGATGGAAATGATGCAAATATTTTGAAAATGTTTCATTGTTGTGCTTATGTGTTTTAAATACGTATGGACATTACATGACCATTATATGACTATGTGATACATGTTGATATTGAATGAGATCGGATGAGTACGCCTACTCAGTGTTGGTTATGGTACCATGGGATCGGATGGGTACGCCTACCCAATGTGTGAATATGTTTGTGTGGTACATTCTGGGTGAGCGTGGTTGCTTATAGTGCCAGTTATTCTAAGCCTGAATGTGTAATTAATTGAGTGAATGTATTGATATGATTTTGTTGCATGCTAGCATAGGTTCCTGATAGTTTATTATTGTCTTGCCTTGTTTTGGTTAATCATAGTAAAAACGAGTTTAATTGCGTGTCTAAAACCTATGACTCTTACCAACATATTTGTTGATGTTTTAAGCATCATTTTCAGGTGAGCATCTTGAGGAAAGTGAAGTTAGGAAGCTTGTCTAGTGAGACCGTAGGCTTGCATGCGGAGTTTATCTCCTAGTTTTTTTCGCACTTTTTTGGGATTGATACTTTGAATGTGATTGAATGTTTTAGGTTTTGGGATATTTTGTTTATGTCTTTGTATTAGAGTGACTCTTTTACCTCAATACAAGACCCCTTTTTCTTGTGTTAGGTATTGTCATGACACTTTGTGTCCAATATCATTTTGTTTAATGCATTGTAGTTCTCTCTATTGTTGACACCATTGTGTTGTGATGATACCCATGACGTTACGCCTCGTGTTTCCGCCTTGGCGGGGTGTGACATTAGGTTCAGGAGGATTTGGAAGAATTGTTCATACAATTCCTTACGGTGCTGGTCAAGCATATCTCTTATCCTTTTCGCGTGGGACTTCTTTTCGAGCATAAAGTTGGCGAGCTCGTCTTCAAACATACTTCTAACAATCCATTCGGGGCCATCCTCTCCTTTTTCTTTACGTTTGTTGTTCCCCCATGGTGGGGTATCGTCGTTCTGATAGAACCTCGGAAGGGAAGGATCATCGTATATGTCTCCCCCGGACAAGCATACCTGCTCGGCCAGGTTGGTTTGCTTGCATTCATCAGCCTCGTGGGATCCTCCGCAGTAGTCGCAGATTAGGTAGGGGTTTTTCAACCCAACTTCTCGAGTAGGTCTTTGATTGAATTCTGTTTATACCCTTTAAAATATAAATATAAATATAAAATACTTATAAACATATAAATAAGAGGATAAGAATCAAAAATCTCTCAATGTAGTAAACCGAAAGTATGATTCCCGGGTCGTTATCCCCAACGAGGAATGCAATTGAAAGTTGAGAGTCGTTTTGATAATCGATGCTTGAATGGAACAAGATTATGATTGGTTTTCTAAAACTATGGGAAAATTAATGCAAACACTTAAAAACAATTAAGGCAAAACTATTTTAAACTTAAAAACGCAAAACGGGGATCCTAAAAACGCGTCTAAAAACTAGCTAAGGCAAATATTAACCCTAAAAATTCAAACTTAGTTTCTAAACCTCTAAAATGACAAAAGAAAATTTTCTAAAAAAGATTTATATATTTTTTACTTTTTTATATTTTTTTATGAATTAAAACCTTCTCTACACAAATAATAAACTTGGGTTAGTTTCTTTTGTGAACCCACTTTTTGGTGGGCTCCCTAGCCTTTGCAGCCTGAATTTTCTCACCTCTTTTGAAGTGATCAAACTCATTATGGTCAGTGGTGAAGTGTACAGTGCTTCCACATGTATCACACTTTACACCAATTAAGGACTCATTAGACTGAGAGGATTCAGCTAGTACTCCTCCTCTGATCTGAATGACACAATTTTGTCCTGAGGTAAAATGATCATAACTTCCATAAATTCCACACTCAGGGTAGTTTCTATAATCTCTAGGTCTGTGATCATTGAAACCACAATGTGTGAATGGTGGGAAAGGCTTTGCCTTTACTTTCAGGATCTACTTGGAAGAAGATGCATACTGATAAGGCTGAGCCTTATAGTTCTCACTCCTTTTTAGAGAAGCAATATCCATCTCATGATCTGAGGTCCTATGATCCTCCCTTTTGCATATCATGTAGTAGAGAATCCTATAGCAATCATCAGTCAAGTGATTGATATAGTAACATAGTTCATACTTAAATTGTGGTTTTGAATAGGCTTGGGCCTGAGTGACTTTTATGAGTCAGTATTCTGAACTTTGGGTTTAGAATCTTGACTTATTCTTGACGAATCAACTAATTTGGACGACTCAATCTTTTGAATCTTTGAATTTAATTCTTGAGTATATTGGTTAGAATTGACCTTTTCATCTATTTACATCTGAACAAGTTTAGTTAATTAATTTATTTTTTATTCTTGTTCAGTGTCTTTGACTTCAGTAGGAACTGAAGGTGTGGTTTGCTTAGTAAATAAGCAAATGTAACTACAAAATAAGCTAAAGCAGATAAAAGGTTATATCTAAAAAGCATACTTAAACAAAAATAAGCAACTAAAATAAGCTAGAAAGACATAATACTTAAAAAGCATTAAAACTTAAAATTTCAAACTAAAAGTGCAAATAAGCTCAAATAAGCTATAACTTAAAGGAAATAATGTTAGGATCACATAAATGGACACCCAAAACAAATAAGCTTCGGTCACTCTGACAGATACAAGACAAAAGTCTAGCACGTTTTAGTGATAATATTATGTAAACGGGTCATTAATGAAAAAAGCCCACAAGGCTCCTAGGGGCTAATGCTTTTAGTAATAAATACACCTTGTTAGACAAAATTAGGTAGACATAAGAGACAATTAGAGAGAAAATAAGCTAGTAAATCTTGAGAGGGTTTCTATCTAGCCACCAAAAAAGGTTTTTTGTTTTCACTTTCAATCATCAATAAAGTTTAAATTTTCTGTTTCTTGTTCAACACATAATGTTTAAGATTCATATTAATGATCTGGAGCCTACAATTGGCATCAAGCACAGGAGCGATTCATGTGTATGTGGTTTACTGATTTGGATAGTATCATCAAGAACAAATCAAAATATAAACACCAATCAAACACAACACTTATCGCTAAAACGATCCTTATAAGATTTCCCTAAAAACGACAAACGGTTAAGGGATTCGGTCTACGATGACAATTATCACGAAGTTGATTGGTAATCCCCATATTTAACATTGAAGGTGGTTTCACGAAAGCCGTCCAACTTATTTCATGCATCGATACTTTCTTCTATTATCTATCAATTGATGACCTTGCCATTGAACGTATACAGTTTATGATTAGACTTGGATTATCTATTTCCAGAAGTCAAGAGGGTGGTTTGGATGAAGACCTGGATAACTATCAGCTTAAAGGAGTTACGTAGTATTACTCAAGTGTCACACGCAGATTCGATGTGGAAAATTTCGAATAGGTGTGTAACATTTATACTTTTGATGTGGTTATAAGGAACTTAAGATTTTCTTCTAAAACGTTCTTCAATCAACATTAATTGCAAGATTAAGTATCAAAATTTGGGGATTTTACTCCATTGTTTCAATTTGATATATCGGGTTTACTTCCCCCATAGTGGATCACGACAATAGCCTACAGAATACGAGGTTGGTAAATTAGCCAAAGAGTTTAAAGGTTGAGATGTAATCAGCAATTCTCACGGGGATATTATTGTGCTATTCCAAGACAAAGATACTTCACAGTCTAAGCAAAAATCTTCGAAAATTCTTCGATGACATTCATTCACAAGACATGATTATACCCAGTGTTCCCTTGATCTCATGCTTCAATCTCCCTACGGTTTCTGACGTTCAAGAGGGTAACGATATCTTTTGTATATCAATATTTGTGCTTATGACAAGAACATGCTCGAAGTATAATGAACGCTTACACAACAATGATGCTTCCGCGATTTTCACAACCATCAATGGGTAAAATGTGTACATCCGGACTTAATTGACTTTGATGGTTACCAAGTCACTTTCTAGGGGGAAGAAGTGTATACTACTACACTAAGATGGATATGTGAAGTATCCCGACAAACAATGAGAAGAATAGATGCAGATTTCTCGCATGCACCCCCTAACGAATATTCACCAAGCCCTGATGACAAGAAGCCAGGGTCTGTGTGGATTTGACTACTACAAACAAATATCCCTGTGCACTTTGATGACAAGTAGAAGTGGTTCAAGCTAATAATCAATGTGTTTTTTCAGAATCTGCTCAAGAAAGGGCTGTTGGTTTGAGGGGGAAGCCTGATTTCAGAAACATCGCCAAAAAAGAATCTATGAAGAAAGCATTTCAGACATGCAGGCATGAATTGGGGGGTGGGGGAAAAAAAAAAATTATCCAGTTCATGCATACTACAATGGTTCCAGAACAAGTAAAGACAATGAAGATCCAAGCTGGAATACAAGTTTCAAGACCAGGAGAACTCAGAAGACAACTTCAGCTTTGGAAGATTTTATTTAATTGTATTTGTACTTGTTAGTAACATTGTAAGTAATTCCGTTTGTGTCCACATATTGGGGGAAGATTGTTAGCATTTACAATAAAGTTGACTAAAACGGAATTACATTAAGTCGTGTCGGTTATGAACTAGGACAATAAATGTGTTGACTAGACAATAAATGTGTTGACTAGTCAACATTATGATTGTTAGGAAACCAACACAATGACCTATAAATGTTGTTGAACTAACAATAACTGTGTTTGACAAGTCAACATTATGATAGTTAGGAAACCGACACAAAGACTATAAATACCCCCTCCTATACTTCCATAGGAGGGGAGAGGATTCATTTGTAACATTTCACATAAGGTGTGTGTGGTGTGTGTGTTCTCTCTCCTATCACACACACATCTTTCCCTTTTTTCTCTCATCATCAATAATATGGCTACTTATTTGTTTCATCCACTCACCACTCCGGATCTTGTTTTCCTAGTGTTTTCTTATGGTTAACAATTGTTTACATGAAAAAGATAATAAAAACAGGGCATGTTCGACCCCAAATGGCTTCTATGAGAAGGCTAAAGCTCTTAATGTTTGTTCCCTCAACAGGAACTGAGTAGTCCCTTGAACAGGCCGTATTGGCTATCCTGCATTGAACGTGCTAAGTCGAACTAGTAAAATAGTCCTTGTCACTCCCTTTATAACAAAAAAAGTCGACCTCCAAGTCAAGTTCTGCCAGTCTTCAAAAAGTTAATGTCTGTTTTTTCAATACATTTGAAGGTAACGAACAAAGAAAAGAACAACACAAAAAACAGAACAATGTTTTCCTGAATGGTGGTATGAAATTAGCAAAACAGTTTGTTGAAACAACAACTTGTACCATTTTACAAACAAAATAAAATTTTACTACCATTTCAAAAAACATATCCAAGCTGCTAATGATATATTTTTCAAAGAGGTAAGAGAATATGAACAGATTTTTGATGAATTGGAGGCGGAGTATGAACAATGTGTTCTTGATAACAAGAACCTGACCATAGAGAAGAAAAATCTTTTAATAAAAAATGACTGCTTTAATTGCTGAGTGTTTAGAAAAATAAATATCTAGCCAACTTGTGCTTACACTTCCGATATTGTTGTGCCCCCCAGTTCGAATTGCCTTTGCGAAGATCTTAGATATCTGCATGCGTTAGGGAACACACTAAAGTTTCTTGAACTTGCAAGCTGAATTTAAAACAACAAAAGAAGTCATATGAATCTGAGAAACGTAACTCTCACTTACAAAAGAACCATATTGATTTACAACTTAAATTTCAAAACTATAAACAGTGCATTGACACTTCTAGTGCTTCAAATGCAATTTTTGAAATTAACAAGTTAAGAAAACAGCTTCAAGGGAAAGAGGACACTATCAGGAATTTAGATGCTCAGGTCAACATCAGAAGTTTGTTTGAAGTAAGGTTCCACGAAGGAACTGTGACACCAGGCGTTAAGAAACCAGAATTCATTGCAAAGATATGATTACCATCCCTTAGGATTCAGCAAGATGCCTAATGTAAAAACGAGAGAGTTCTGAAAAGACGGTATGATGAACTGTCAACAGCGAAATACTCACTCACGTACTGCGTACACTGAAAAGCTTAGTGCCTTAACTGCTAAAAATACAAAGCTGAAAGCCCAAGTGACTGGTAAAACAAGTAGTGGATCTTCAACCTCTGAGAAAAATAAAGTACTTGCTTCATGGATGTATACCAACAGTTCAAAGTACATTCCACCTCCAAAAAGAGCCAACTGGGTAAAACCAACCCCGTTGCCTAAGAAAAAGCAAGTTTACTATTTTAGGAACCTCCAGAGACTTCAATAGACCCACACAGAAAACCACCCAATGCACAACAAACAAGAAGCCTAATGTTTCATAATCTGTTCTACAAGAACTAAAGCTAAACCAGCCACTGAAGCTCGCAAACCAAAGCCAAAAGAGCCACACTTGGAACCATCGTATCTTGCCCAGTAAAAGTGTGAACGCGAGGAGAGCAGCAGATCACAATAGGAAGTTGAATGTTGTTGATCATAATCAGTTTGTGATTCGTTCTTTGAAGTCTGGGAATAAACCAAACCCCCCCCATCGCCAAACATAGTGTGCCATCAAACTAAGAAGGTTTGAAAGCAACAGGAATCATATTGAACGACTACTAAGAACAGCTTGGAGACCAACTAGAAGTTGTTGAAGTGTTTAAGCCTCAGTGGAAACCCACTGGACTGACCAATTTTGCGTTGTAATGATAACTGTCCTTTAACCTAGATTATGGAACCCACTTGTTAGCCTTTAGAACTTACCTCCGAGCGTTAGTCTTCTAGTTCCAAAGTTACTATGATCTCTAGGTTCACCGATTGCAAACTTATGTGATCGAAAGGCTGGTTCCAAGGGGTTATCTGGTATTTTTGAATGCTAAAGCATTGCATCATTGTGTATATTTAAAAAAAAAACCAAAAAAATTAGCTAAATGGCTTGCAGTTATTTCAGACTGTAACCCGGTCTTAACCCAAAGATTTAGTGTACGGTTCAGTGCATTATTTCTATACAGACAAGAAGTTGTCTAAGCCCCGAAACCATTTACTTCTCATAAACAACTTGTTTTATCAAACATGTTCGGGATAACCAAATCAAACATTGACATGGGTCATTGTTTGAGGGGGAGAATCAGTATACTAACAGTTGTGCAGGTCAAAAGGATGTACCGTTGCTGATTGTATTGCTGAAAGATTGACACGACCAACCGTTTACAAGTTCAAGACAGATTGCAGTATCATTCCTTGTCTGATAATCTAAGGTCTTGTTTCAATGCTCACTTGAATTTTGTGCTATTTCCTCACCTTATACTTTGAGGGGGAGTTGATACAGTTTAAGTCCATTCTAGATCAAAACCATTCACAAGTTTCATACATTTTGATCGGGGGAGAAATTTGACATAACATGTAAAACGGATAATTATGATTGTGTTCGATTTGATTCTAAAATGCTAAAGTCCAATCCAAGCATGGCTTAAACATCTTTCGATTTTTAAAAATCGACGCACATGTATAGGGGGGACATAAGTGTTAATATGATCCAAAAATGTCAAGGTACACAGATTTGTGTTATACACACGTATCTTGATGACAAAGAATCTTTTTGTTTCATGTTCGTGAAAAGTGATCTTATAGACATGCTGAAGAAAGAGATGTGTACCAACAGGTATTCGTAATGAATGCTCATAGCCTCGGTCCTTCGGACAGAGCGCCCACTAGTGGAAGTGGATTCCATAAAATGTACTTGTACAAGTCGGATTTACCCAAGGCACTTGCAATATCTTTACGGGATATAATTTCAAAACATCATCAAAGCATTCTGAGTTAAACTATCGTAAGTCGCCCCAAACAAATTTATCAGCACAATCGAATGTTTTTCAAATCATTTTGCCTCAAGCCTTCTACGGAACTTAAATGTATTAAGAAGTAAAAACGCTGAAAAAGAATTGTACGGTATAGCTCAGCAGATAGAAATGCACTGACTCACTCTTTACCATCTATTAGTAGAAATACTTATAGTGTGTTCTCTTTTCGACATCTGGTCTAGAGAATCGGCGAACATTAGGGAAACTGATACTTAGGTAATAAGGAACTATCTTGTCACGTGCCGGAAAAACCTGTCAATAAGGTCTCTGTTAATGAATCAATTTGATCACAGGTGCCGTAATTCATATTTGTAAATCATTGTCCTCCCGGAACCAAGAGGTTAATGTAACCGACCAGATTGAGTATCGTCTATACTCAGTCCCTTCAAAATATAAAACCTTTGTGTGTTTACAAAATGTTTTTTTCTAAAACACATTAAGTGGATTTTACATAACAAAATGTTTTTTGTTGGTGACTAAATTGTTCTATCATAGTGAATGACGACTCAAAGTATCTGATGCAAGACATGCTCATATCCTTACTCACTATCTGAATAAATCAGAAAGTTTGCATACAAAGCTTCCGCACAATCTTTTGATAAATCAATGTCGTCTTCAAATGCTAAACTTATGGAGATTAGAAGAAGAAACATTCATCAAAGTTTCCAGATTCCAACAGATATAAAAAGTTCTTCATTGTTTAAATCTTTTGTGTCATTGATCTTGTGCTTAATCCATGGAATGATTAAGGGGATCCTACAATTAACAAGTCAAAGATCAAGATCAAGTCATCACATCAAATTCTGAAGATCATGATCAAGGTGTTAACGTTTGAATTACCAAAGCACAACAAGTGAAGTACCCCATCAACATCGAGCTAAAGAGACAAGGTCGAGTGAACTTCTCATGACCTCATCTAGGGGGAGATTGTTAGGTTTACCTAAATGGACCCAAACAAAGAAGCTTCGGTCACTCGAAGTTACAAGACAAAAGTCTAGCTCGAAAGACTATGTTATTTAATGTTTATTATGTATAAGGGCCAAGATGTAAAAAGCTCAAATAGAAAGCCCTCAAAGGCAAATCCTTATTAGTATAAATACTCCTAGTTTAGTCAAAATTAGGTTAGCTACTTCATTTTATATTTTTCATCTTTTAGAGTTTGGTAGCCTCTCTTTGTTTCTTTTAATAAAAAGTTCTTAATGTTTAATCTTTGGTGTCATTGATCTTGTGCTTATTCCATGGAATGATCTAGGGATCCTACAACTCTCACCCTCGATTTCCCCCTTCACCACCAAACAAAAACATCACCTTCCCTTAAAACCCTACCCCACATGGGTTGATGCCACCTTGGCAATCCCTCAAAGTCCTATTGGTTGAAGGAAAATTACAAGAAATCAAGGGTTATGATCGTTTGACTTGGGCTCAAAGAAATATTGATGGCTTAGATTGACTTTGGGATCTCTCACACACAAGAAACACAAGCCCTCAACCCTCTCAGTGAAGAAAAACACAACAAGAAGACTTGAAGACTTAGCTTTTAGTATAAGTATTAGGCATTTGTAGCTTATAATCTTTTGTCGAATTTTGTTAAGTCCAAGCTTTGTATTAACAAATTTGTACCATTTTAATACTGCAATTTACTTTTCCTGCCATTAAATTTCTGTCATTTTAATTTCTAAGCATTGTAATTTTTTTAAGATTAATGAAATTTCAAGTTTTTCTTTAATTATTGTCATTTACTTACTTGTCATTTAAATACTGTTTTTAAGATCATATATAAGCTTTTGAGTCATTAAAAGCTTATATAAAAGTCTATTTACTTTTCTCTCTAAAAATCCAAAAAATCACAAAAATAGTCAAATTTAAAGGAGCAAGGTAAATAGTGGATGGCCTTAGTTTAGAGCTTCTTGGGAAGCATATAGGTTGGTATAAGTTGTTTTGAGAAGCTTATTCCCTTGCCAAAAGCTTTGGACTCTTTTAAGCTCACTTTTTCAAATGTTTGCTTATTACTGTGGCACTGCTGTTGCTTATTACTTGTTTATGCTTGTTTATTGCTTTTATGTCATTTATTTAAGTTTTTATGTTAAACTCTCCTTAATAGATTTTAACTGCCTGTCTTTATTGCTTTCAAAAAGTGCTTATTGTTTTTTGAAGTTTGCTTATCTTTGCTTAAATTTGCTTTGTTACAATCTGTCGTTAAATTCCTTAGCTCAAATCATAAAATCACTTTGAAAATTGATCTAAAAAAAACTTAAGGGGGCGTTTGGGTTAAGGGTTAAAGTGGGTCAAAACAGGTTTAAAAACCATTGGGTCACCTTGCCAACTTATACAAGCATTTTTAAGTTGTTTTCAATATGTTTTTCAAGGTTTTTAAGTTTAAAAGTTGTTTTTAAGTTTTTTTTTACTAAGTGGTTGAATCTGTAGTGACAGAAAAGGTTAACATTGCTTATTTGATTAGGACTTTTCAAAACCAGCTTTTTTGACTTGATTTTGTGTTGCTTTTAAGTGTCAAATGCAGTAGATAAATATCTTTGTAATTTACCTTTGTTTTAGTATAAATCTGTCAAGTCAATTTCCTAGTCAAAAGCCTTTTTTATTTTCAATTTTGAGTTAGTTAAAATTGATTTTAGTATTTGAATTTTTGAGCATAAGCTCATTAGAGGTCAAGCTCCATCTGTTTTAACTTATTTTTCATTTAAGACTTATTTTTCTAGCTTATTTTATAGGCTGCATAGCCTAGTTGTTTTTAAAGAAAACAAACACTCAGCATGTACTGAGCCAACAAGCACTTTTCAATTGACCTTTTCCTAGCTTATTTTATTTTCAAACTGTGTTTTGATTGATGATTCTTGTAGTTTAGAAGCTAGGCTTTAAGCTCATATAACTCATTAAGCCATAAGGTTCCATCTTTGGGCTTAAAAATAAGCCCAAAAGTTATCTCTAGGCTGTTTGGTATGCATTTTTAGCTTATGTCTTATGTGCCTTTTTTGTGCTTATTTGTCTGTTTTTCCTTGCTTATTTTGTTTCTACTTGCTTAATAGGTGTATTAGCTTATCTGTTTTAGCTTATCTTTGTTTTCCCTTAGCTTATTTTGCCTTAAAAAGTCAAACTATTTAGTCACTAGGTCACTTAGCTTTAGTTTCAAAAAAACCAAAAACTATTAGCTTATTTAGCCCTTTTCTGTACTTTGCTTATTGTTATCTCGGCTTAATTTAGTTTATAATTATTTATTAGGAGTAGAATAGTACCCGAGTTAGCTTATTTGTGCTTTGTAATTACTTTTTCAGTCTTAAAATAGCTTAACAGTTTAGTGTTGGTCTTTTAGTTTAGTTAAGTAATCTGTCACTTTTTCAGCTTAATTCTGAGCTTATTTTTAAGATATAAAAATTTTGACTTCACAAAAGTTGTAGGTTTACAGCTTATTTATAAGCTGGTAAAATCTCTTTGGCAAAAAATAAAAAAACAGGGAAATTGGGAAGTTGAGGGTGAGCAAGGCTTGAACCCTCAACCTCAACCAACCTCTACCCGTTCCACACACACTCTTTACCACTGCGCCCTTGGGACTTTTTCGTTATAAGTCCCACGTGGTTTGTATTTAAAGGCTTTTTAGCCCTTAAGCTTTTCAATAGTTTTTTGCTTATTTACGGCTTATTTATAAGCTGTTTGTCCAAGTTTGTATTTTTCCTAGGTTCTTCATAGCTTAAAGTATTTTCTTGAATTTTTTCAAATTTTTTCAATTTCGTTTAGTATTTTTTATATTTAATTTAGATAAAATCAGTTTTTAATTCATAATAAAAAAATAAAAGTATAAAAAAAATTAATTCTTTTTTAAAAAATTTTCTTTTACCAAATAGGACATAGCAAAATTAAATTTGCGTTTGTAGGGTTAATTTTGTAGAATTCAATTTTTTAAAGAACGGGAATAGAATCCTGTTCTCATATTTAGTGTTTTAAGCTTTAGTTGCTTTCGTTTTTAGGATTTCTTTACTTTTCTTTGCTTATTATCAGTAGAATTATAATCCAAACCCAAAAACTTTAAAACCATTCAAAAACGCGATCACAAACGTAAACCCGATTCTCAATTCGCACCTCGTTGGGCAACGACTCGGGAGGTTTTTTTAGGGTTTTGCTTTGGATAAAAGTGAAATATCTTTAAAATCCTTACGGGATACTTACTTATCTCTCTTATTATTGATCTTATCCTTATTACGTATTTATATTATATTTATTAAATTTATATATACTAAAAAGGACGAGTCAGAGAACTCGACCAATGGCAAATGGCGATCCCAACTATTCCCAAAGTCAATCACACAGGCACGCAACATATCTTTCAATGTTTGTATTGTCCTTTCACTTTGACCATCCGTTTAAGGGTGGTAAGCAGTACTCATATCCAAATTCGTCCCTAAAGCTTCCTGAAGTGATCTCCAGAAATTAGACGTAAAATGGCTATCTCGATCCGAAATGATCAAAACAGGTACACCATGCCTACACACTATCTCTTTCAAATACAGTCGCGTGAGTTTCTCCATACTATCCATTTTCTTCATTGGTAGGAAATGAGCTGACTTGGTCAGTCGGTCGATAATAACCCAAATTGTATCATACCCACTCGGCGTTCTTGGCAGTCCACTAACAAAATCCATAGTAATCATTTCCCATTTCCAAACTGGAATCTTAGGTTGTTGCAGCAATCAAGACGGTTTATGATGCTCGGCCTTAACCTTCGCACAAGTCAAACACTTACTAACATACGTGGCGATATCAGCTTTCATGTTCGGCCACCAGTATAACAACTTTAAATCTTGATACATCTTGTCTGATCCCGGATGGATGGAATACTTAGACTTATGCGACTCATGCATAACCAAATCCCTTAATCCACCGAATCGCGGCAACCACACACGATTCCCAAAACAACGCGTTCCATCAGGGCAAAATTCGAATATCAACTTAATCAATCTCCCCAAATTTTCCTTCCTTACATACTTCCTTTTCATTGCTTCCTTCTGAGCTTCACGAATCTGCTTAGGTAGATCATTGTGAACAGTCATCATTAAAGCTCGAACACGCATTGTCTTAATCCTTTCCTTGCGACTCAAGGCGTCAGCCACAACATTTGCTTTTCCAGGATGATACCGTATTTCACAATCATAATAACTCAATAACTCAATCCACCTTCGTTGTCTCAAGTTCAACTCTTTCTGATTCAGAATATATTGTAGGCTCTTGTGATCGGTGAAAACCACACACTTCGTTCCATACAAATAATTTCTCCATAATCTAAGAGCGAAAACAACGGCTCCCAACTCCAAATCATGAGTAGTATAATTCTCTTCATGGACCTTTAATTGTTTAGAAGCATACTCTATCACCTTATCTCTTTGCATCAACACGGCTCCATAACCCTTAAGAGATGCATCACAATATACCATGAAATCTTCCATTCCTTCAGGCAACGCTAAGATTGGTGCACTACACAACTTCTGCTTTAATGTTTGAAAAGCTTCTTCATCTTCTTTTCCCCACTCGTATTTCTTATTTTCTGAGTCAACTTAGTCAGCGGCTTAGAAATCAAAGAAAAACCTTCAATAAACCTCCTATAATACACAGCCAATCTAATAAATTGCCTCACCTTCGTTGACGTCGTCGGTTCAGCCCAACTCTTAATGGATTCGATCTTGGCAGGATCAACATGAACACCACTATGATCAATCACATGACCCAGAAATTATATTGAATCTAGCCAAAAATCACACTTTGAAAACTTGGCGTACAATCTCTCTTTCTTAAGCAGCTCCAGAATAATCTTCAAATGCTTTCCATGCTCTTCTTCGTCCTTAGAATAAACCAAAATATCATTGATGAACACAATGACAAACTTATCAAGATATGGCTTGCATACTCGGTTCATCAAGTCCATAAACACAGCAGGCACATTAGTCAATCCAAACGGCACTACTTAGAACTCAAAGAACCATACCGAGTTCTAAATGCAGTAATTTGAATGTCTTCCTCTTTAATGCGTAACTGGTGATATCCTGATCGCAGATCAATCTTAGAATACACACTTGAACCTTGTAGTTGGTCAAATAAATCATCAGTTATTGGAAGAGGATAACGATTCTTGACAGTCAACTTGTTTAACTCACGATAATCTATACACATTCTAAAAGATACATCTTTCTTCTTCACAAACAAAACCGGTGCTCCCCACGGTGACGAACTTGGACGAATAAATCCTTTCTCCAGCAACTCTTGTAATTGTACCGATAACTCTTTCATCTCAGACGGTGCCAATCTATACGGTGCACGTGCAACAAGTGCATCCCATGGTACTAGATCAATTCGAAACTCTACTTGCCTCGACGACGGTAGTCCTGGAAACTCCTCAGGAAACACCTCAGGAAAGTTACGAATTACTGGCACGTCTTCCAATCGTTTCTCCTTCAACTTATTTTCTGTCACATGTGCCAAAAACAAATGGCAACCTCGCTCAACGTGCTTAAGGGCCTTGATACAAGATATAACCTTCAGTCGAGACACACCTTTATCACCTTCGACTATCAACATCTTATTCCCATACGGTATACGAACAACTTTCTCACCACAGACGATAGCGGCATCGTGCTTGACAAGCCAAACCATACCGATTATGACGTCAAACGTCCCAAGCTCAATCGACATAAGATCGATTTCAAAAACATGGTTCACTAAACTCAAAGTGAAACCTTTCAAAATAGTGTTCGTACTAACTATCCTTCCGTCAGCTTACTCTACCTCATAACTATCTTCTATTTTAATCGGTTTGATATCGAGAAATAAATTAACTCTAGTGTTCACAAAACTCCTATCGGAACCCAAATCAAATAAAATAGTAGCATATTGGTTATTTAGCAGAAACGTACCAGTAACCACATTCAAACCTTGTAGCTCAACATCCTTAATAGCTTAAGCTCGACCACGAACTTCCCCAACCTCTTCTTGTTTAACCTTCTTCGGACATCGGTTCCTAGTATGACCTTGCTCACCACAATCATAACAAGTCCAAACAGGCTGAGCATTAGCACCTGTGGCAACACTCTTCTCCTTACAATACCTTGCCTTGTGCCTAACTTTTCCACACTTGTGGCACTTGATCGTACACTGACCCACCTGGCGAGTAAAACATTGTTCATACAAAGGAAGCTTTCCATCAGTAGGAGCGGTAACCATGGCTCGCGCATTACCTTGCTTTTGGCTATTCTGCAAAGTTTGACAAGAGTTATCCTTTTGATTGCCTTTACCACTACCATTTCCACTTTGAAGGCTCTCCCACTTTTGCTTCTTTCCTTCCAAAATTCGTGCATCTATAGCTTGCGATTTCTACTCCATCAACTTGTGTGCCATGCGCACAGCTTCGTTCAGATCAGTAGGCTTAGAAGATGTCACTTTACCCTTGATATTATTAGTCAATCCTTGGATATAAGGATCAACCTTCACTCTTTCAGGCTCTACCATTCTTGGACACATCAAAGCCAGTTCATTAAACTTTGAGTATAAGCAACAACATCATACTCCTTAACCTTCAAGTTCTATAATTCATGCTCCATTCTTTAAACTTCTTCTATTGGACAAAATTCTGCAGTCATCAGTTACTTCATCTTAGTCCAAGGCATTTGGTTCACAGTCTCCAAACCCATAGTTGCAACCTTAGTTTTCCACCAAGTCAAAGCTGGTCCTTCTAATGTAGCAGTAGCAAACTTTACCTTTTTACCTTCTGCACATTCACTGATCTAAAAAACACTCTCAGTTTTCTCGAACCATCTTCGCAATTCGACTGCTCCTTCAATACCACGGAAGACCGCAAGATTGCACTTCATAAACCCAGCAAAAGTGCACTCACAAACAACAGGTGCAGTGTCTTGACCTCTAACTAGCCCAGATCTACTAGCATCATTTCTAACATTTGCTTGCCTTGCCCGCTTAGCAGCAATAGCGGCATCAACACTTTCTTTGATCATTCGACGAATAGCAGCTTGAGTCATAGGTGCAGACTTTGGAGGCATGATTCTATCACGTCACACAGAAAACAATTTGATAAGCATCCATAACATGATATACTCATAACATGGTACGATGACAAATCAATCATCACAATAGTCACACAACATCAAGTAGTAATCAAAAGATAGTCATTCATTTTTCATCACAAAGAGTTAATACATACTTGCATTGTCTCATGAAATGATATAAATCATTACAACCAATAGCACTAATTCTACTAACTGAGGATTCAGTTTAGTGATTACACAACAAAAGAAACTATAATTGAAACTAAACTACTAAGCATCATGAGAAGATTCTCGCGACTCAGATGATGGACTCTTCTCATCTTCAATTGGAACATTGATAGCTTCACATCACTTTAAGCATAAATCCTCTATGAATCATCTCTTGATAGAACTCATGAGCTTGAACTCTAGTCCAATAGAGATCTCTCTCGACTCGATCGTTCTACATACGAAGGAATGTGTTGCTCAACCTTGGCTCTTCAAGTTCCTTCTTTAATTTCTTGCACTCAACCTTATCTTCAGTATTACCAAGCCTTTCAACCAACTTTTCCATTGCAGCTGTTCTTTGCTCCACACTAGAACGCACTTCATTACCCAAATCTAAGATCAACTTACCATAAAACTTATCCTTTTCTTTTCCTTTCTTCTAGACTAATTCATGCGCCCTCTTATGTCCACACAATCGTCTAGAAAATTTGACCATTCGACCAAAAAGAGAGGAAATATCCTGTCTCATGAAGCCAGGTAGTAAACTATCACCATCCTCTCGAGGAATAGCTGCAGTAGACGATTCACCTACCTCATAGACACTAACAGGAACAGTCTCAATCTCAGGCTCGACCGCATCCTCAACCTCAATCTCATCATCAGGTTCAGACTCAGAAGCAGGCGGCGGAGGGTTAAGAGGATCCACCTCTTCATAAGGATATGTCAACTCTGGCTCATTCTCATCTTCCTCAATTTCGATCTCCATATCATCTTCTTCTTCTTGAGGATCTTTTTCTTCCTCAAATTCGTCTTCTTCCGGGTCTTCGACTTCATCCACTAAGATAGGCTCGGGATCAACAGGAAT
Source organism: Tanacetum coccineum (assembly GCA_026074375.1). Classification (NCBI taxonomy): domain Eukaryota; kingdom Viridiplantae; phylum Streptophyta; class Magnoliopsida; order Asterales; family Asteraceae; genus Tanacetum; species Tanacetum coccineum. The sequence continues at coordinate 32,008 of BQNB010037953.1, read as the reverse complement.
ATCATCGTGTTGATTTGGCTCAACAATAGGTACATCATCCATGTGATCAGGAGGAATTACGTTCACTATGATAATCTAGAAAATATCATATAATACTTACTTAATAACGTGTCGCTCCTTATTATTATCGGAACACTATTACCAAAATAATAGTTCGCATAAAAGCGCCACAATTAAAATTTTCGATTCGCGACATTCTCGATCCACATATATCTCCATTATATTTCAAACATATATAGTATTAGTTATCATGTAATCGCATGACATTCTATGCATACAACACTGTAGGATCCTGATAATCACTTTCACTTCATACCATACCCGGATCTAGATCAAGAAAAGAGAGATAGTTGATTTCTAGAGAGAGAAACAAGAGAGAAGTTTGAGAGGAAAGAGAAAATTGAAATGTTATAAATGAAATCAACCAACTTTTCCTAGGAGGAAAAGTTACTTATATACCCCGACACATTAAGTGACGTTCGGGATATTTGACTAGGACCCGAGCTCGAGTTTTGGTTGGGATTAAACCCGAAACATATACAATATTAGATTAACTATCGAGCCCGATTCCCGATACATTCCTATTACAATGTTAACTAATTGATTGACCGAGATTAAATACATAATGCATGAACTTCATGTTCGACTCAATATTTTGAGGCTAACAATCTCCCCCGAAGTGAGTTCATTGATGACACTTCTTCATGAGATCAATGAGATTGCTTTTGTCGTTAAGCTCATGTGGTCTTGGTCTTTCTCTTTGTTATTTGTTGTAGGCTTGTTCCTTCATGCTTTGTGATCTTGACTTTGAGCCTTTGTCATTGTCTTTATCGTCTATGCCATCTTGTGATCTAGAGTCTTTGGCCAACATCCTCATACTATGCCTCATCTTAAAAGCTTCAAATTAGAGTTAGCAAAAGTCTTTGTCTTTAAATCTTGAGCTTTCTTGATAGTTTGTCTTTGTAGAATGAGCATGAACATGTGGTAATGAATCGACTTTGGTTGATTGGGATACCGTCACCACCGTTTTAACCTGCAGGTTTACGTTAGTGATAATCAAGAAAATTGATTTAAAAATCAATCGACATATTACTTGTAAAGCATTTTTTGTAACACATCGGGAGTTTTAAGCTTTATATCAAAATTCATCAACCGTTAATTCATTTACTGGACCAAATCGATATCCAGTTGTCACAAGTTTGATTCATATAGAATCTCGCAAGTCACCTACTAAGAGCTTGTTTGATGCTGACTCAAGCAGGATTTCTATCTTCATTGTGAATACTTATCGTATCGCTCGGATGTTCTGGCAAATATTACAAGGATATTGCGTAGGATTCTTGTTAACAGCTTATGAACTTGATGATGTTCAACAAGTGTTTGAAATGGAATGTGTCCTAACGAGATTTAGATTTATCTCTTGGATCTAAACTCGATTAGTGCATTTTGGTTTTAGTACTCGGAGGCTGGAGCATATTACCACCTGTTCAATATCAACGATCTCGGAGTGAGATGTCAATAGATAACTTATGTATCTCCATGACAAATGAGATAAGTTTCTGTTGAGAGAAACTCGAATGGATGGGGAGGGTTGTGCATTGCATCACTGGGTCCATGATGTGGTCTTCAATGTTAGCAATCAACATGTGATTCTGACAGCATATGTATTGACCCGGTTTCTGCCTTAAGTTGTGTGGAGGGCTTCTTTCTTTAGACCCTTTATCCATACATTTCTTTTTCATTCTTCAACGCCTTCAATGCTTACCAGGACGTCATTACTAACACCTTGTTGTGATTGTTCCAGTGTTAGCTCAATCTTAGTCGGCATTATTCCCATATACATTCATCTCCAATCATACCTAAGGACTGCTATTTCTAACTTTGGATTATCCTTGGGTAGATCCTCCGGTTCTGGTTGGATCATAGGATTGATTCCTAACCTAACCACCTTATGACTTCAGAATCGTCGTGAAATTAAGATGTTGTTGGGTATAAGATCGAACCATAAAACCTTTTCTTACTGTTCAGCACATTGAGTCGATTAGATCATATTTTAATTACATTTTCTCCCCTTATTTTAAATAATAAACACTTAGTTTTTGAAATACCTTGTGATTAAAATATGTCTTGAAAAATCTGTGGGAGAAAATATGGTCAGCATGAATGGTTTGGAACATTTTGATAATGTTTTGAATACATAAGAATGGTCGTTGATGATGTATCCAAGAACATTAAAACTTTGTTTTTCGAAAAACTCCCCCTCAAAAATAGGACCAATTGACCCCTCAAAAAATAGGAACCAATTAAGAAATTGTTGTCTTTTGAAAACATATGAAGGGGATTGGAGTACAAGTTGAAATACACACAATTTTGAGAGATTATGAATTGTCATCGAGACAATCTTGGAAAATTCGTGCTTCACTTTTGAAAACCAAATGTTAGAGGACTTCTCTTATAAAGCTAAGGGTAAGCGCACTGATGAAAATACACTATCCTTTTTCTTTGAGCTAAAAACATTGAATGTCTTGTATACGTAACAGCTCATGGACGCCCGAGAAACGTTAATTTTCTCGTTGTGAGGATAAGTTATAAACCTTCCTTTATTTGAAGTCCGGGTTATGTACTGATATTTGCACATAAGCCATTTAGAAAATTAGAAATGACATGTTTTGAAACTATTTGCAACTCTCGCTCGAACTTCATTTACATACCCGTGTCAATGTTAATCGACATTTCTAAGCACGTAAATGTTATCGATTCCAAGCGACATGTCGAGAAGATTATTTTTGGAATTTTTTTTTCTTCTGATTTTTTTATTTATATATATTTACCTGTTGTCCTCAGCATTGCTATTTGATGGTGGAATAGTAATTCCAACTCTTGTCATGATGTAGCTGTCTTGTTTGCTTAAGGAACAACTTTTGGAACCAGCTTTAAACTTGATTGTTCATTGCTGTAGTCGTGAATTCCGAGTTCTGAACGGTTATGATCATAAGTTATTTGATGAAGAATGAGGCCTGAACTGATGTGAACAGATGTCATTTAAACATTGAGGAACGGGGCCTGAAGTGTTATTTTCAGCAGACGCCATTTGTCGTTGTGGTGCGAGGTCTGAACTGTTATGGTCAGACATCATTTGTCGTAGCTCATCTTTTGTGAAACCATTATGGCACTGGTTTCTTAGATATCAACATTTTCAACAACCACACTCTGAGATTTTCCTGCTTTGTATTGTATAGTGCATCTGCATTTAAGTCAATTCTTTGTTGCTGTTGACCATTGAATGATGTACCTGCACTTAAACACAGAGTTTGTTTGCATGCATGAATATGAGGGATATCTACTATTGAACCATGCATGGGTTCACTGTCAACCTTGCCCGTGCAAGAGTTGAGTAACTTTCCTGTGGGAATCCACCTAAGACGAACATTACTAAAGATTCTACCTGTTGGTTTCCATTTAAGACTAGGTCTAGAAGGTGTCGTTTGTGTCTATTTGTATTCTAATGGACATTTCTTTTCTATCCACCATTTCCATGCCTTATTTGTATTCTCATACAACTCCTTAAAGTAACTCTTGGGTTTCTGAATAGTGGTATCTGATGCAACTGTTTTCTTATGGGGTGTTGCAACAGATTTGTTCGTTTTTCTCTTTGGTTTACTAGCACTAATAGGCACTACTTTAGGCTTCTTAGTTCTAGCATTCACGTCATTCAAGTATTTAGAAACACAAGCATCATGATTAGAATTAAACACACATTTTCCACATTCAGCACAAACAACATTCACATTCGAAGTTCTGGAATTTGAACTGTCATTGTACGCAGTTACAGATTTTGTTTTCTTAGAAATACTAGAAATCCTATGGTGGTCTTCTACTTCCTTCTTTGTAAACTTCACTTGACTATTGTTTGGCACGACCTTATCTTTAACTTGATAGCTCTTAAGCGGTGGTCTGCTAACACTAGTAGAGTGATTTACTCCTGTAGATGTAGACACGTGAGGATTAGTATTCCTAGAAGCATGAGGTAACTGAGGTTCTCTGTTTTGTGTTGTGCTAGTGGCAATTCTATACATTCCTGGTGTAAGCGTATTCGTGTGTATTTCCGCTTGTTTTCTATTCTGAGGCAAATTCTGTTGAGTGACTTGTTTAGATGAACCATCCGACACATTAGTTTTATTAACCGACTGTTTCGTTTGAAAACTTCTCATTTCAGGAGAATTTGAAAAAGGAGTCGGTTTTCCTAAAACTGATGGTTTTGGAATCCGTTGAGCATTTGGTTGTCTAACAACAGATGGTTTATCAAACTGAGTTTCCACAGACTTTCCTTTGCATTTCTCAATGAGTTTCTTTAACTCACTTATTGCTATGTTCTTGTCTTGCATTTGAGCTTTCAAATCCTGTATTTCATGATATTGTTCACGTTCTTTTCGAAATACATTTGATTCGTTTTCTTTGCAAACTGAGTTGTTTTTCATTTGTTCTTTACATTGTTGGAATGCAAGTTCAAAGAGAACTTGAGGGTTTTTCAAGTTTAGAAAAACTTTTTAAAATTATTATTCGAATTCTTTGTTAACAGATTCAGTTTGTTCGAAGCTTTTGTGCAAGACATTCACATTCTTTGACCTTGTGAAGATATAAGCATTGTAATCCAGTCATGAGCATTTAACATAGACCGGAGAATGAAAATATGAAATAATACATATTAGACACAAATCTTCGAGAAGTAGCATTATATATGGTTTGAAAAATCAGCCTTTTCAGATTCAAAGTTCGTCAATCTCTTTTTCAAGGATATCAACGTACTTAAAGTCATTCATGCATGTCCGTTTCCTTAGTTCATGAACAAAAAATAACTGCCTTTTATAGTTTTGATTGAAAAAAGAGGCATCAATAATGATTTTATCAAACTTCCATATCATGCGCAGTTGGGTTACGAAAAAGTCTCTAGTATGATTAGGACCAAGCTGTCACAAATGTTCAAAAATGATTAAAGTTGTTCGTCATTTCATTGTAAGCGTGACTACTATTTACTAATGGGATTTCATACGGGTAGAAAGGCAACTTTTTACAATGTTGGCTTTGTCCTACCAACGTTTTTTTTCTCTACATTGTCTTCTAACTTCTTTAGGCGCTTTCCAATTGATCAGATAGGTTTTTGGATGGTGTTTGAAAATTTCATAAAAGACTGTTTTCATATGAGTAATCATATGGTTTCATGTGTCTTTATTCAATTTTGGTCTACTTCCCTTTTCAAGAGCACTTTTCTCTTCTATTGGGGCAAAATCTGTTTGCATGATCAGAAGTATCATATGGGATCTCATACAAACATGGTTTTTCAGATTGAGCTATCTTGAGGTACTTAGGATTAGCAAAGGTTGATCTACCATTATATGTCGCATTTTGGGTGTAACTATGAATGCTCTGAATTGATTGATTGCGTTTAAAAAGAATTACATTCAAAAAACTTTAATTTGTTTGTCCATTTCACTCTTTTTGTCAATATTTCCTTCCTGCCTTAAAACCCTTTTTTTATAAAAAATCCAATGACCTTCTTTCACTTTTGAGTTGACCTTCAAATTGTGACTTAGTTAAAAGACTCTTTTTGACTAACTCATCGTGTTTCTGATTGAGAACTGAAATTTCATAGGCTTAAGTTATAAACCTTCTTTTATGTCAATGTCTTTACGAGCTAATAGTCCTAGAGTTTCATTTAACTTTGTTTGAACAATGTCATAATCAATCGTCCGGTCATTAAAGGCTTTGTACTTCTCAAACTCATTATGTTTGTTTTGAAGTGCAATCAGACAACTATCCCGACAACTAGTAGCCTTCCCCAGAGCCCTACCAGTCTCATCAAGGTTAGTTCTGCACTCCTTCAGTTCTTGAGTCAATGATGCGTTTGCTTTCTTTAATTGCTTTAAAATCGTTTTATTTTCCTCAGTATCAAGAGTTAAATTTGCAATTAAATTAGCAAGCGCAACGCGCTCATCAGTACATTCTGCAGCATTTTTGCCAACCTGATTATCATTATTACATATATTTGATGAATCAGGAGTGACATTGCTATCATCCTTCTCCAAAACATATGTGTCATTAATGGATCCAGGTTGCTCAGAATGTCGTCTTTCATTTGCAAACACATTATTTTCATCATGGTTTTGTACCTGTTCTAATGGCTGATCAGTAGAAGATTCTTCAGGTAAGACCTCCTAAATCTTTGCCATGAAACTGTAATGTGCTTCTAATTCCTGTTCATCAATCTCTTCATCCATGTCCTCTAACCAATCAGCTTGCTCTGCTTGCAGTGGAATACCTTGTTCAGCTTGTTTGCACATCATCATCTTTTCCTTGTGATACGTGTAATCTTTAACCCGCTTTGGCTTCCTGCATTCCTTTGCATAGTGCCTAAATCCCTTGCAGTTAAAGCATTGTATCTCATTCTGTTGCACTACCTGACTTCCTACAGTTTCCCTAGCCCCAACAACTGGCATTGTCCTTTGATTCCCAAACTGCCCTGACTGATTGTCCGTGTTATACCTTGGTGTGGTATCTTCAGTCTTGTTCTTGGAGTTTGAAGAAGTTCGAAGGTTGTTGTTGGTAGGTTTGTAGAGCTTCTTGAAATACTTTGCAAGGAGTACTAAATTCTTTTGCATATCCTTATCCCTCTGAGCTTGTTCAGGATCATTGTCTTCCTCAGAAACTGACTCAGATTGAGGTATAATTGGTTTGGCGATCCCTTTGCCTTTGTATCTGGTAGATGCACTTGGTCTAGTGGAAGATGATGTTGTATTTGTTCTCTGAGGTTTTGGTGCTTGATAGTAATTATCTGAGTGTGGTTGAGCAGCCGCAAGAGGTGCTAATGGATTTGCACTTTTGGCTATTCTCTCAGCACGGATATCATTAACTTCATTTAGATACTGCTTCAGAATGTCAAAAAGTGTGTGATATGAGATGGTGTCTATCTCTTTTGATTGCTTGACAACCGTCACAAATTTTGACCATTCTGGTTGAAGTTATTGAAGAAATTGAACATTCACTTGCATTGTAGTAACTTGCAAGTTGTTCCTTGTCAATTCATTCATCAGTTTATAAAACCGTGAGTAATACAACTCCATGGATTCTCCATCTCGAGAAGTAAACTTCCCAAATTCCCAGAACAGATTGGTCTTAACATCTTGTACGTTTAATGATTCACCCTACTGTAGCCTTTCAATGGCTATCCATATTTCATTAGTTGTGTTGCATGCATCAACAGTTGAGTAGATTTCATCTCCAATACCAGTTAAAAGCAAGAAAATAGCTTCCTTTTCAGCTTAAAATTATAGTTTGTTCTCTGCAGACATGTTGTGTAGTGTCTTAGCTTCGTCATGTTATGGTACTTCTGGAGAATTTACTGTTGTAGCAACAGCTTCTATTACTACACTTGTTAGCTTGTATGGACCCTCAAAAATGCATTTTCTTAGATATTCACCATTTCCTTTAGTGTCAATGTATCGTAGAAAACGTGATCTCCATTGTGAATATCTTCCTGGTCCAAGCATTGGTGGATGATCTTTTGAACCAACTGCCATGATATTGTTTAGCATTTGACTATCTGTTGAGGATGTATTGACTGGAGTAGACATGATGAATGAATGGTTATGAATTATGAAGTGTAAAAGTTGTTGGATCTTAAGTTGATTTGATGTGATTGAAGTTGTGGTTATGTATGCACTTCACGTTAATGGGATTTTACACGTCTATAATTAAAATCGATAAATGATTTAACGGGATTTTACAAAATCAATAGAAAACCATGAATGAATAATCATTTGTGTTTTTTGGTTTGTTTGATGTTAGATTTGTCTTTTAAGTCCTTTGTTTATGGTTTAGGTTAATGATTTGTTATGTTTGGTAAGTGTCGATTAAAGTCCAATGTCCGAAGATGACCAATATGAATTTTACTTAAAATGATAAGCAAGCCGCTACCTTATATGTCACCAAACCGACGCGAGATAAAATAATCAAACCGCCATTAGTAATAAACACTAAACCGCCGTGGACACAAGCAAACCGCCATGGGTTTTATAATCAAACTGCCTTCAAACTTTACCAAACCGTCGTCCCTTAAGTTTATCAAACCGCCGCCTAGAATTAAATCAAACCGCCGCCAATAAAATAATGAGCAAACCGCCTCTGTTTGTAACTTTGGCAAACCGCCGCCTTCTTCAGCAACTCGCCGCCTAATTTTTTTATAGTAACTCGCTGTTTTAGTTGGCAACTCGCCGTGATAACCTGTCAAACCGCCACCACTAGGCAAACCGCCGGCTATTATAAGCAAACCGCCGTGGCTTTAGGGCAAACCGCCATGGGTTTAAGCAAACCGCCGCTGTATGTTTGATTATTTTAATCAAACCACCGTTTACCTTTTCCTTATTTTGTGGATCTTGTCCCCTACTTTGTCAAACCGCCATCAAGAACACATAGGACGAATTTTGCAAAATCAAGCCTTATGATCTTTCTAACCACGACACTAATCTACAACATACAATATTAAGTGTGTATAACAAGATTAAACACACATTAACACGTATTTCTTTGTGGATCCTCAAAAAACTAATTGTTTCCTGGTGAATCTTCCAATATGAAGCAAATCTCCACGAAGAACACAACAAAAATTCAAACCTAAAAAGCTACGAAATGATGTTAAAACCACCTAGTAATGATACAAGGGATAGATCTAAGCCTGAAAGTACAAATCTTTAACACCTTTAACCATAAACAAAGATCAAACTTTGATTTTTCTTTCTATTTTTTTTCGAACCAAAAAAAAACAAACCAAGCCACGAATTTGATCTTGTTTAACCACACGAATTAACCACGAATCCACACGCAGCACTGATGCCAATTGTAGGATCCGGATAATCACTTTCACTTCATATCATACCCGGATCTAGATCAAGAAAAGAGAGAGAGTTGATTTCTAGAGAGAGAAACAAGAGAGAGGTTAGAGAGAAAATAGAAAATTGAAATGTTATAAATGAAATCAACCAACTTTTCGTAGGAGGAAAATTTACTTATATACCCCGACACATTAAGTGACGTTCGGGATATTTGACTAGGACCCGGGCTCGGGTTTTGCTTGGGATTAAACTCGAAACATATACAATAATAGATTAACTATCGAGCCTCATTCCTAATAATTTCCTATTACAAAGTTAACTAATTGATTGACCGAGACTAAAATACATAATGGACGAACTTCATGTTCGACTTAATATTTTGATGCTAACAAACACATGCACTAATGTACCAACATATAACAATTCATGCATTCAACACATGTATAAATTTTATCCATACTTAACCAATTATACATATAACACATACGTAAACATACTTACACATAACAATTTATAAATGTACCTTACATGTAACAAATGGCAACGAGGAGTCCCGGCGTGCGTGTAGAAGCGTTATAGTTTAAGTTTTTCAAAAAAACTCGATCTAGTTCTCTATAACTTTAGACTCTTGATATCACTTTAGTATCTAAAATGATTACAATCTGAGTTTTGAAAACAACCTAGTTCTCTATAACCGAAGCTCTGGTACCACTCTGTAACACCCCGCCCTGAAGGGCATCGGATTGCGCAGCGAAAATTAGCATTTTGGTGTTACTAAATAGCATCCTTCACCACGATAATAGAAAATGACCCAAATGAGACGTTTAAAACAACATGTGTTCCATTATTATTATTCAGAGTTAAAGTGCGTTAGGTCCTACAGAATCACAACCACCGTCTATTACAACATTGAAAGACAATTGTTTTCAAATATAAGACATTGTTTTTAAACACAACATGAGACATTGTTTTTAAAAGATCGGAACACACAAGTAGTCTTTCCATAAAATCCATCACATGCACGACACCGCCACGCCATCGTTGCCTTCAACCTTGGTTACCTAGGATAAAACATGTTTAAAATGTCAACAACAACGTTGAGTGAAATTCATAGAGTTTAAAATAATTAATAAGCAATATCTTTGAACACATAACTAGTTCTCGGGAAAACAAAGCAACAAATGCAATGTATAGCAACTTCTTTTCTTTCACACAATAAGCTTATGACACCGAACGTTAATAGTACATATGGCATTTCTATGTTAAAGTGCCCTAAAACAAGATATTATTGTCATATATCTACTAATTTCTAAATAAAAAATGTCCGTTTGACAAGGTGGTCACAACGATTCAGACCTCAAACAAGGTTTTCAAACCCAATAGATTTATTTAATGCATTAGCGTTCACCTCACAAGGCAATTAACGGTTCATGAAATAAGGGACTTCGACAATAGCTACTTATGCGGAAACAATCTCATAATTGGGTCCAGCATACTATAAAATCATATGTGTTCGATTTATAAAACAAACATGTATCCCCCTTGCGGGTTTAAAAACATTTAAAAGAATTTAATGCGAGGCTATGAACTCATCTTAGCAAGAGAATCCAAACAAATCAAATCAACAAGCGCAACTCTCTTCACGTCTTAACCGCGACCTATATAATATATATATATAACATTTATTACATATGTACAATCATATACTACAATCTCCAAGTGCGACGCAAAACATTTCACTTAGGCATACTTAACAATATTACAACATTTCCATAAAGTTTCCATTTTTAGAAGGCTTGCCGAAAGTAAGGATAATACAATCCCAACTTAGCATTTCTACTTTAGTTTAATTAACATTATGAACCCTTTGCTTATTACAAACTATGTTCAAAAGTATACGCAAGTTTGACTTTTAAAAGTTAAACTTCGTAGTTGACTTTTTACCCCAAAAATACTCAAACTTGACTCGGCCGTAAAACGTTCGTTTTTAGGAGTTACAAGGCCTATCTTATATCAAAACGGACCTTAGAACATCCTTTATCATATTCAAATGTCTAATTTACATTTCAAAAATTTCTCGACACGCTATGGTCAAGTCAAACTTTTTAGTCAAACTTGGTCAACCCAAAGTTATACCAAATCACATTTTTATCAAAATCTAACCATTTCAACATGTTTGACTAGCCTAAAAACATGTACTAAAACTATTAAACACATGTTCATACTCAAAATACTTTCAAATCAATTTTGCACTTGAATCATCTAGCTACAATCATATACATGTAATAACATCTAATTAACCATACTAGAAATGTAATTAGAAGACTCACAAAGCTAGAACAAAGTTTGATTTTTGTTTCCTCCTTCCTTTTGAAATCGGACGAGCAACCCAAAGACCCAAACCAAATCTTTTTCAATTAAACCTCTTGCTCAAAACACTTATCTAGCAACTAGAAACACACCCTTATACACCAAATACCTAAAACTTGACCCAAAATCCAACTTCTTGAAAACTTAGTGCATGTGAGGTTTCTTTAGTGGGAAATGTAAAGGATTAAACAAGGATTAAAATTGTGTATTTGGATTTAATTACATGTTAAAATCTAACATTTGGTGGTGGTGTTTATGTGGGTTTGGTCGGACGAACACAAAGAAGAGGAAAGGGAGAGAAATGAATTTTGTAAAAAGAGTTTATGTGATATGTGGTGTCCTATTTATAGAAAACATCTTTGATACTTTGGAAATTCTAGTCTTTTTATTCTCAATCTCTTTTAAAACTAATACAAATTCATTTCTTTTACTTAAAATTGGCCAAATGCTCGGGTCACACCATGTTTATAAGTATTTTAAATCCGTCCCACTAAATTTAGTTAAAAACCTTTATTAAAAGTTAAACCTCGCAAAACACGACCTTTAAACATGGTTTTTACAAAAACCCAGGGAAACGTCAAAAAAAATACAAAAATAACATATTTACGCTCTCGGAGCAGTAAAATAAATTTTTCTGACTTTCTTAGACGCTAAAAACAAATAGAAACTCAACCACGGATTAAAATTACCTCATCAAAGGAAATTTCTATCGAACCTCATATAATATTTATAACACCTCGTGTTTTAGGGTCATTTACGACGTCAATAAAGTCACTATGTATTTTAGTATTGTACGCATTTGCTTTTAAATCGTAATCGTCAAGTTAAATCGCGTAAGCTAAAAATTACCGTTCAATGTAAACGGGCATCAAACAATTAAATGTTTACATCAAGCAAGTGTTAAGTAATTATTTTGAGGATAATTATTAACTTTGTTCATTTTATTTTTATTGGTTGCGTAAAGTGTTTACGTTACGCGATAAAATACGTTTAGGCATACCCGAAACCACAAAAACTCTTCTACGCTTCAACAAATACACACAATTGTACCCAATACCCAAAATTTATAAATTTCCATCATATATATCAATATGTGGCCGGATTTAGTGAGAAATATCAAGGAAAATATCTCATTTTCTTCCAACTTGACATTGTACAATACCAACTCATTAAATCTTAAGACTTTCTTCAAGACTTGACCAAAGACTTCCATGAATTACTCATCTTGTCTAAGACTCCTAATAGTGATCTTGACTAGTCCTCCTAGTATATAATGCCTTATGCTAGTGTAAGTAACACATAACATGAATTGCTCATCTTGTCTAAGACTCCTATTAGTGATCTTGACTAGTCCTCCTAGTATATAATGCCTTATGCTAGCGTAAGTAACACACACATACTTCATTTTACTAAGTGAAAAGCAACATTCTCTCCTTTGTCACCCTTATAGCCCACGGCTACAACCAAACACATACCAAATCCATACAAAATTTTATTTACAACATTTACATACATACCTACATCATTTCTAAGATAACCTAAGGTATTAAAAGGGCTGGTTTAGAGTTTACAAGGGTTAAACAAAGAAGAAGCAAGATTAGGGTTTAGCTTGGAATTAGGGTTTTCAAGGGTTGTAAGCTAGGGTTTGGTTTCTAAACAAGGGTTTAGATCACTTTGTTCATCACCACACTTCATATTAAGGTTACCTAAAACCCTTAATCCCTTTACTTTTGTGATTTTATGCATATATAATGTTTGTGTAGTTAATCACCATCTAAGGAACTTATCTACATGAAATATGGATTTTTACACTTGTTTATGATTTGGTAAACTTTTATATATGTTGTATTAATGTTCATATCATGTTATAATGGATTTATAAGTGATGTACAAGTATGGTTTAGGTATACAAAGCTTATGTAAACAAGTTATCTAAAAAGTATACTTATGAAAGTTAATGGCTAAATAAGTGTGTACACATTTGGATTTTGTAATTCTTGGACAATATATGGACTAATTATAGACTAGAGACCCTAATTGTGTAATACATGTAATAATAAGGGTTGTAATGGACTTGTAACAAAGTGATAAAACTAAAAAGTTATAAAAACAACTTTAAACACATTTTGAGAAAATATCAAAAAGGGGCTGTTAGAATTCGAATTTAAAGGCATATATTTTATGATTTTATAAAATAATACATTTCACAAGGATCATGCGAATGTAGAGAACTCTAAAAACCGATTTATAACGAATGAGATACGTTAATTTTAAGTTATACGATAATAAACGGGTTTATAAAAGCAATTTTATAAAAACAAGTTACAAAATACTATTGATGTATAAGGTTGGTTATTTTTCTCAGATCACACATATTTTTTGGATTCCAAAACATTAAGAATCATAATTTTTTGATCAATAACGAAGGAGTTATGAATTTCGCAAGTTTACGATAATTAAAGTTTATAAAAATAATTTTATAAACTATGAACAGTAAAAATCACTATTCATAATAGATACATATTTTTGAAAAATGTTATATTTTGATAGAATTTGTAATTACGAAGACGTTCTCGAAAGAATCACTAAAAACGGAGTTAAAACGAGTAAGATACGACATTTAAGGGTTTTACGATAACCAAATCTATAAAAATAAATTTATAAACTGCCATGAACAGTAAAAACCATTATTCATCAGGGGACTAAAAATATGAAAATGTAATATTTTGATAACTCGTTTTAATATGAAAGCGTGGACATAAAAAACGCAATAAATGGGCTAAAAACGATAAAGTTACGTCGTTTTTACTAATGAAATATTTATAAACGTTTTTACTTTATAATTATAATTTCACAAATGTAGCTATATAGAATTATATATGGTATTAGTTATTCAAAGTGCTTAGTAATTATACGACCTATGTTTAATTAGGTTGCATTCCGTCATTACCGTGACGCATTTTCTGTGATATACTTGATATTCATTTACTCAAAGTGAGTTCATAGCCCCACGTTTTACATTTTAACGATTTACAAGTTTTGGGGTGAGAAACATATGCATGTTTTACAATTGGACGCAAGTGGACATTTCACATTTACGATTACGTGTTTGCCTATGTAGCGATAACCGTCTGAGCCCATTATCATGAACTGTCAAAAACTGTTATGAGTGCGAATGTTATAAATAGATCTATTTGGGATTGACATCCCCGTTCAGGTGAGTCATGCTCACTGTGCCGGTTTGCCGGACAACAAACGTAAACCATGTCGGACATTGGATGTTGCGGGTTAGAACATCATCACGGGCAATGTTGGCAATTTATATTGCAAATCATACATGTCGAGCTTCTGTGTCATGAGCTTAGGAAAACGTAATTACATTTTCTGATGTTTGCATCTGCTGCATTATTATGGGGAAATCTTGCGGTCCTACATTATATATTTTATAAACCTATGAATTAACTCAACAATATGTTGACGTTTTAAGCAATGTTTTCTCAGGAGATTAGTAAGGTACAAGACAAGGGATACATTGGTGGTCGTTATTTTGGAAGTCATGCATTAAAGATTTGGTTGCATTACATTTTGGAAAACATTTGTTATGGACTAGAATCTTTGTAATATGTACTTTGAACAAGTGAAGCTTCGGGCTTTTGTAACAAATACTTTGCTAAATCCAATGTGTTGGTTTTAAACGACTTTTTGGTCGTTCTTATATATATCTTGTGTTATTGATCTATGAAGTCCACCCCCAACCCATATTCCGCTGCGACCCAATTTGGAGGTGTTACAAATTGGTATCAGAGCCAAGGTTATAGAGAATCAGGTCAAATGTTTTTGCTGGACTATAACCATTTTCAAACATTGCATTCATACAAAGGGATTTTCACAGGACAAGCATACATACACTAGTTGTTGCATTAGTTTATTAGACTAGATGCATTCATGATTGATATATATGTTATGATATAAATGTATATTACTATAAGAATCTTATATTAAATACTAATATAAGCTATTTTGGATTTTCAGATATTGTTATGTTGGATTCTAAGGATTCCACGGTTACATACACTGCTATATCCAGTCCATTTGGAGGGTTGTCAGACATCGGATCTCCGGGGGTCGATGGACCACCCGTGATGCTAGAGGATCCGTATGCATATGTGGTAGTTGCTTTTTAGGCCCCGCCATCTCCTGATTATGTGTCGGGTCTTGAGTACCCACCTTCACCAGAGTTTATTCCAGAGCCTGTTTATCTAGAATTTATGCCACCGAAAGACGATGTACTCCCAGCTGAGGAGCAGCCACTGCCTGCTGTTGTCTCACCTACTGCTGATTCACCAGGCTATGTTCCTGAGTCAGATCCTATGGAGGATCCGGAGGATGATGATAATTAGGACCCTGAGGAGGATCCTGCTGATTATCCTGCAATGGAAGAGACGATGGCGATGATGAGGATGAGTCATCCAATGATGATGATGAGGATGATGATGTTGATATTGAAGGGGATGAGGAGGAGGAGGAGCACCAAGCTCCTGCCAACTCTATAGCTATTGCTTTACCAACTGTTGATCATGCCCCATCTGCTGAGGAGACTGAGCCATTTGAGACCGACGAGTCTACGGCTACACCACTACCACATCCTGCATACCGGGTTACTGCTAGGATATTGATCCGAGATGAGCCACCTACACCATTTTGGTCTGATACAAAGGTTGCTAGACTCTTTTCTATACCTACTCCACCACCATCACCACTTTCCCCATGGTCATCACCACTGCCTTAGATTCCTTCTCCACCACTACCCTCAATACTATCACCACTACCAGTATCATCACCACTCCCAGTATCACCACCACTACCTTTAGCACCTCCACCATTACCTGTTAGTCCTACTTATCTATTAGGCTACAGAGCTGCGATGATCCGGCTGAGAGCCGAGGCCCATCTACTTCTCATTCACCATCGCCACATATCATACTCTCCCATACCAGAGCAGATACACCTCCATCAGGGACACCACTAATCCTACCTATACGAGCACCTACATTATCACCATCTTTGCTGCTACGCTCTGCTGACCATGGAGCGGACAGGCCCGAGGTTTGTTTACCACATCGGAAGATGTTATGTATTGCTCTTGGTCCTAGGTACAAGGTCGGAGAGAGCTTGTTTGCTGTTGCCGCTAGACCAACTGGAGGTTTTAGGGCAGACTATGGTTTTGTTGCCACCATAGATAGGGAGATTAGGCGTGATCCAGAGAGAGATGTCAATTATGGGATCACCGACACTTGGGATGAGATATTGGTAGACATGCCAGGGGTACCAGCAACTGATGACATAGAGTTGGGTTGACGGATGACATAGTTTGCCACTAGGGTTAGGCAAGACACAGACGAGATCTATGTGAGGTTAGATGATGAGAAGACTGAGCGACAACTGATGGCTGGTCGGCTCAACGTGCTGTATAGGGATAGGCGTGCACATGCTCGTACAGCTCTACTGATGGAGAGAGAGGCTAGGATGTCCCGAGAGGCTTGGGGATGATCAATGAACGCTAGTAATCTTGCACGTTTAGAGGTTATGTCACTGCATACTACTGTATTGGGTTTAGCAGGCAGTGATTACAGAGTTGCAAGCAGCGGACCGCAAGAGACATGGAGCGATTACAGAGTTACTGGCAGCGGACCGTAGGAGACAGGCACAGTTCATTGAGGCACTAAAGCTACTGAAGGGACTACAGATACAAATGACAGCATTTCAGAGACAACAGGGACAAGCTAAAGGTACAGCACAGCCAAATGCACCAGGGGAGGCTGGTAGCAGTTAATAGATCATGTTATGGCTAGTTATTTTGTACAGCCTACTAAGTATTACGGGTGACTCCTGGCTAGTATGGCTTTAGGTTGTATATTTTATCTTGTAACCTAATCGTTGTGATCACTTTGTATCTGAACCAATCATGTATGTTTTCTAATTATATATGGAATGGTGGTATTATGTCATGTCTATAATCGAATTTATTATGAATGAATGTCGATTTAGTTACACCATTGTTAACTTCAATTTAGTTGTATATTTCACTGTATGTTGTGATCTCTCCTTACTTATTGTGTATATGTCATGTCATGGTTATGATTTTACAAAATCTAACGGGTATTATATTTTCTTGTGATTGAAGAAAATGACACCAAAAAGAGCCACCAGATCAACACCGGCTGCAACAGTCGCCACCACATCTGTCACTAATGCCCAGCTTCAGGCAATGATTGACTAAGGCGTTACTGCCGCTTTGGCAGTACATGATGCTAACAGAAGCATGAATGGCGATGATAGCCATGTTTCGAGAACATGTGTCAGAAGGACAGAACGAGTTGCTAGAGAGTGCACTTACCCAGACTTCATGAAGTGCCAACCTCTGAATTTCAAAGGCACGAAAGGTGTTGTCAAATTGATTTAATGGTTTGAGAAAATGGAAACTGTGTTCAGTATAAGCAACTGCTTGGAGGAGAACCAAATCAAGTTTTCCACTTGTACTCTTCTCGCAGGTGCGCTAACATGGTGGAACTCCCATGTTAGGACTGTTGGTTATGATGTTGCGTATGCAATGACTTGGACAGACCTGAAAAAGAAGATGGCTGACAAGTACTGTCCAAGGGTCGAGATTAAGAAACTAGAGGCAGAGTTGTGGAATTTGAAAGTAAAAGGTACTGACGTGATAGGGTACAACCAACGTTTTTAGGAACTGGCATTACTGTGTATTAGAATGTTTCCTTAAGAGTCTGACAAGATTGAGATATATGTTGGTGGTTTGCCCGACATGATCCACGGAAGTGTAGTAGCATTAAAGCCTAAGACAATGCAAGAGGCAACTGAAATAGCAACTGAGCTGATGGACAAGAAAATCCGCACTTTTGCTGAACGTCAGACACAAAACAAGAGAAAGCAAGATGATAACCACCAACAACCATAACAACAACAAAATAAGAGGCAGAACACTGGCCGAGCCTACACTATAGGATCTAGTAAGAAGAAACCATACGGGGGATCTAAACCCCTATGCGCTAAATGAAACTATCACCATGATGGTCCATGTTCTCCTAAATGCCACAAGTGCAACTGAGTTGTCCATCTGGCTCGTAACTGTAGGAGTACCGCCATATCCAACACTGCTAACAACCAAAGGGGCACTAGGGCAGGTCAGAAACCTACTTGCTATAAATGTGGAGCCCAAGGACACTTCAAGAGGGATTGTCCAAAGTTGAAAAACAACAACCACGGTACCTAGGCTAGAAATGGCAATGCTCTAGCAAAAGTGTATGCGGTAAGCCGTGCAAGGACAACCCTGACTTCAACGTCGTGACGGGTAGTTCCTTCTAAAAACAAACAGCTAGGTGTATGTCTTATTGATACTGGTGACCGATAGAAGCTTTGCGTCTTACTGCTTAGCTCCCAAATTGATATCACACCATACTGCATTTAGATCACTATTATGACGTTGAACTAGCCGACGAGAGAATTATTTAGTTAAACTCATATCTTAGGGTTGTACTTTAAGCTTCCTGAACCACCATTCCAACATAGGACTAAATGCTTGTAGAACTTGGTAGTCTTGACGTCATTCATCGGTATGGATTGGGTTGGCCAAAGTACCATGAAATCATCGTTTGTGCGAGAAGATCGTTTCGCATCCCCTGGGGAAATGAAACTCTAATCATGTTCATCTCACGCCTTGATCGATTCTTTAGTAGTAAAGAGTTTGTTACCTTGGAAGGACTCAAAATAACAAGATTGAGACTTTGTATGATATACAATGTGTTGCAGAATCTAACTTTGATACTCTAGAACGATATATTAATGGAACAGTAATGACTAACACACCAATGAAACATAAAACACGATGCTTCAATATTAGATGAAATAATACGAGTACTCTTGAAGTACTGGGTTACAAACCTTGTAGCTATTATCAATTTACTATCTAAGTGTTTCTCTCAAATCAAAAAGTATATCTATTCTAAAACTTAGGATCTCCTTTTATAGAAATACAAGGAGCCCTTTACAAAGATATCAGCCTATCATTTAGGTTCAGTTACAATTCAAATATAAACATTCCGAAATAATCTCCATGCATTCTTATCTTCAGTTCAGCAGCTTTGACCATTTAGCAGTACTAACTCCTTCTACTAGCAGTACTAAGTAACATTGGCAGTACTAACTTTGTACTGGCAGTACTAACTCCTTTAGTACTGTTGGCAGTATTAAGTCATATGAATATTTATTCCTAACGAATCGTTCGCGGTGACGGAAGTAACCAGGGAAACAAGAGTCGTTTGAACATCATCTCGTGCACTAAAATGCAGAAGTACATTCTAAAAGGATGTCCTATCTTTTTGGCACATGTTACTATAAAGGAGATTAAAGACAAGTCAGAGAAGAAGAGACTTGAAGATGTACCGATCGTTCGAAATTTTCCTGAAGTATTTCCTAAGGATTTGCCGGGTCTTCCACCAACTCGACTTATGGAATTTCAAATCGATTTGATACCTGGTGTTGCACCCGTAGCACGGGCACCTTATCGATTGGCGCCTTCCGAAATGAAAGAGTTGTCGGAGCAACTGAAAGAACTTTCTGACAAGGGCTTCATAAGACCCAGTTCCTCACCTTGGGGATCTCCGGTCTTGTTTGTCAAGATGAAGGATGGATCATTTTGAATGTGCATCGACTACCGAGAGCTGAACAAGTTAACGGTGAAGAATCATTATCCCATCCCAAGGATCGACGGTTTATTTGACCAACTACAAGGATCCAGTGTTTATTCTAAGATAGACTTGCGGTCAGGTTATCACCAGCT
Source organism: Tanacetum coccineum (assembly GCA_026074375.1). NCBI lineage: Eukaryota > Viridiplantae > Streptophyta > Magnoliopsida > Asterales > Asteraceae > Tanacetum > Tanacetum coccineum. Next base: position 11,896 of record BQNB010037953.1, on the reverse strand, counting down.
TCAGGTATAAGAAGAGGATATTCCGAAAACGGCATTCAGAACTTGATATGGTCATTATGAGTTCTAAGTTATGCCATTTGGCTTGACGAACGCACCAGCGGTATTTATGGATCTCATGAAGCGCGTGTGCAAGACATTTTTGGATAAAGTTGTGATTGTATTTATTGACGATAACCTTATCTACTCCAAGAACAAAAAGGAACACGAAGAACATCTTAAGGCAATTCTGGAATTGCTTAAGAAAGAGGAGTTGTACGCTAAATTCTCTAAATGCAAATTTTGGCTTCCCAAGGTACAATTTCTCGGACACGTGATTGATAGTCAATGTATTCATGTAGATCCTGCAAAGATCAAATCCATGAAAGACTAGGCATCTCCTAAAACGCCAATGGAGATTCGTCAATTTTTAGGTCTTTCTAGGTACTACTGAAGATTCATCGAAGGATTTTCGAAAATCGCCAAGCCAATGACCAAGCTTACTCAAAAGAAGGTCATGTTCGTTTGGGGAAACAAACAAGAAGCAGCGTTTTAACTGTTGAAGCAGAAGTTGTGTAGTGCACCAATTCTAGCTTTACCTGAAGGAAGCAAAGATTTTATCACATACTGTAATGCTTCAATCAAAGGTTTGGGCATTGTGTTGATGCAAAGAGATAAGGTGATTGCTTATGCATCACGCCAATTGAAAATTCATGAGAAGAACTATACGACTCATGATTTAGAACTTGGAGCAATAGTGTCCGCTCTTAAGATTTGGAGGCACTATCTGTATGGGACCAAGTGTACGGTGTTCACTATTCATAAGAGTTTACAACACATTCTTAATCAGAAAGAGTTGAACATGAGGCAACGTCGTTGGTTAGAGTTTCTTAGTGATTACGATTGTGAGATTCGTTATCACCCGGGAAAGGCAAATGTTATTGCTGATGCTTTGAGTAGGAAAGAATGAAATAAACCATTAAGAGTTTGAGCCTTAGTCATGACTATTGGTTTGGATCTTCCTAAGCAAATCTTGAATGCTCAGACTGAAGCACGGAAACCAGAGAACATCAAGAACGAAGATGTTGGAGGTATGTTGATTGAAAATTCAAAGGATCTAAAGAAACTTAGAACGAAAAAGTTGGAACCCCGCGCGGATGGAACTCTATGCTTAAATAGCAGGAGTTGGTTACCATGTTATGGCAACTTGAGGATTGTGATCATGCACGAGTCCCACAAGTCGAAATATTCTATCCATCCGGGTTCTAACAAGATGTATCAGGACATGAAGAAGCGATATTGGTGGCCCAATATGAAGGCCGACATCGCCACCTATGTTAGCAAATGTTTAACTTGTGCTAAGGTCAAGGCTGAACATCAAAGGCCATCGAGTTTGTTGGTACAACCCGAGATACCTTAATGGAATTGGGATAATATCATGATGGATTTTGTCACGAAGCTTCCTAAGTCGTCACAAGGCTACGCCACCATTTGGGTGATTGTTGACCGACTCAATAAGTCTGCAATCTTTGTACCCATGAGGGAAACTGATCCCATGGAGAAACTGGCAAGAATGTACCTAAAGGAGGTGGTCACGAGGAATAGGATACCTGTCTCAATCATTTGTGATTGCGACCCTGGGTTTGCATTAAATTTCTAGAGGTCACTTCAGAAGGCTTTGGGTACTAACTTGGATATGAGTATTGCGTACCATCCACAAACTGACAGACAAAGTAAGAGGACTATTTAAACTCTCGAGGATATGTTGCATGCTTGTGTGATCGAATTTGGAAAAGGGTGGGTTAACCATTTACCATTAGTTGAGTTTTCATATAACAATAGCTATCACGCTAGGATTAAGGCTGCACTGTTTGAAGCGCTTTACGGTCGAAAGTGTCATTCACCTGTTTTTTGGGCCGGGGTTGGAGAAGTTTAACTCACTGGTCCAGAGATAGTTCAAGAGACGACAGAGAAAATCATTCAGATCAAGCAGAGAATTTAGGCTGCTCATGATCGGCAAAAGAGTTACGCCGATTTAAAGCATAAACCGATGGAATTCCAAGTCGGAGATAGAGTTATGCTCAAAGTTTCGCTTTGGAAAGGAGTAGTACGTTTTGGCAAACAGGGGAAACTAAACCCCAGATATGTTGGACCTTTCAAGGTGTTAGAAAGGGTTGGAGACGTTGCTTACAAGATTGAGCTTCCTGAAGAACTGAGTAGGGTTCACAATACGTTTCACGTATCCAACATGAAGAAGTGCTATGCCGACAAACCATTAGCAGTTCCGTTAGATGGACTTCACTTTGACGACAAGCTTCATTTTGTCGAGGAGCCGATAGAAATCATGGATCGTGAAGTTAAACGGTTGAACCGAAACCGCATTCTAATAATCAAGGTTCGATGGAACTCTAGGAGAGGTCCTGAGTTTACATGGGAACGTGAAGACTAATTCCGGAAGAAATATCCATACCTCTTCACAAAGACCGCACCATCGTCAAGTGCCGCGTCTTAAGCCTTGAGGACAAGGTTCATTTAATGGGGGAAGACTATAACACCCCATGTTTTAGGGTCATTTACGACATCAATAAAGTCACTATGTATTTTTAGTATTGCGTTTGCTTTTAAATCGTAATCGTCAAGTTAAATCGCGTAGGCTAAAAATTATCGTTCAATGTAAACGGGCATTAAACAATTAAATGTTTACATCAAGCAAGTGTTAAGTAATTATTTTTATGATAATTATTAACTTTGTTCATTTTATTTTTATTGGTTGCGTAAAGTGTTTACGTTTCGCGATAAAATACGTTTAGGCATACCCGGAACCACCAAAACTTTTCTACGCTTCAACAAATACCCACAATTGTACCCAATGCCCAAAATTTACAAAATATCATCACATATATGTCTATCTATTAGGCTCTTAGAGCTTATCTATAGCTCTAGCTTATCCATTTGGATAAGCTAGTAAAGGTCCATGGGAGTCCTTCCACAATTGACTTCCCTTCCATTTGCGAAATATCAATTAAGCAAAAGGTGATAAGGGTATTAGCTGATTTTATGAGTTAAGGCTTTGTTTAAGGTAAGATTTGAAGCTCAATTATTAAGCTTGAGGAACTAATAATGAGCTTATTCAGTAGCATCTATGAAAAGTTTAGTTAGCTTTTAATAGGAACAAGTAGGAGCATTATGAAAAACAAAGAGCTTATGTGTAGGGGACTATTAAAAACTTGAATTTCATTAACATTAAACTGATTACAATGACTTAAAAGGAAGATTACAAAGTTTTAAAGGAAATTTAAGCTAAAAATTAAAAATTAAGCTAAAACTAAATGGCTACTAAAAATATTTCCTGTGGTGTGTGATAGTTGAGGGTATTTATTGCCAAAGCTGATAAGCTCCTAGTATTACCTTGTCTGCAAGTCTCAATCAATCATCACCGTCCATTTTTCCAATGATTTGGATCTATTATCTCATCAGTTAGGATCAAATTATAACTCACAGGATTGCAAAGCTGTCATTCTTTTGATGTGACCTGTTTGTGCTAGTTGTGGGGAGATATTAATATAGTAAAAAACCTTGTCACTCCTTCGTGCTTTCTTCAATAGCCAACGTGGACCCTTGCTTTAGTGAACCATTAGGAGCTCTTGTGATTAAATGGTTTGTGACACTGCATCATGATAGGACCACTTGAATTGTCTCCGTACCTTTAATTCTTGAAAGAGCCACTTGATTTTTGACCCATGCGTGATATGGAAGACGATGAATAGTGCCCATGGTTTGGTGCTCTTTTTTAACTGAAAAGGTTAAATTCAGTTTTAAACTTTGGGCTTATTGCACAACTAGTCCCTCACTTGTTTTATAAAAGTTCTAGTGTAAAACAACTTTGGTAAATAGCAGAAATAGTCCCTGTGGTTTTAATAAAATGGTAATGGGCTAGGGTTTGGGCTTATGTCTTGGGCTTTTTGGATCCGGGTAAGGTATTGAAAGATTTAGGGCCCATTGTTGACTGAAGTTGACTGAGAGTTGACCAAGGTTGACTTTGGCTTTCGGCTTTTATACAATCTTCCGTTCTCGTGTCCGTGTTTGCCCGTTTTTTGACGGTTTTCATGTAATTTTTGTTATATCCGTACCTGCACACACAAAACATAAAAACAAGTATATTTTTGCCATTTTTAGTATGTTTTTAGTCATTTAAGGTCATTTTTGGTGTTAACGGATATGTGTTAAACGTTGGAACATGATAGCACGTAATGGTTAGATTGCTCTGATTAGATTATGAGATTCGCTTATCACCGGGAAAGGCCAAATGTTATTGCTAATGCTTTAGAAGGAAAGAGCTAATTAGGCACCAATTAAGAGTTCGAGCCTTAGGACTATGCGCTATATTAGCTTGGATCTTCCTTAAATCAACATATTGAATGCATCAAACTGAAGCACGAAAGACCAGAGAACCATCATGAACGAGATGATGGAGGTATTTGTTGATTGAAAATCAAAGGTTCCAGAGAAAACCTTTTATGGGAAAGTTGGATCCCCGTGCGGTGAAATCTATGCTTAATGGCAGGAGTTGGTTACCATGTTATGGCGACTTGAGGACTGTGGTTATTCACACGAGTCACAAAAGTCAACATGACTCTATTCATTCGGGTTCTGGACAAGATGTTAAGAATAAAGAGCTTTATTGGTGGCCTAATATGAAGGCTAACATCGCCACCTATGTTAGAATGGGTCTGAATGTGGCTAATTCAGGCTGAACATCAAAGGCCATCACCGGATTGTTGGATTTTGGCCACAAACGCGGGGCCCCGGTACAACCAGATAGACCACAGGAAGAAGAAAAAAAAAAATGGAACTATATATCTATGGATTTTGTAAAGAAGCTTCCTGAGTCGTCACAAGGCTCCGACACCTTTTGGGTGATTGTGACGACTACTAAGTCTGCAATCTTTCGACCGATGAGAGAGACTGGTCCTATGGGATAATACTTGCTAGATTTCGTACCTAAAAAGGAGGTTGTCATGAGGAATGGAATACCGCTATTAATTATTTGTGATCGTGAACCTAGGTTCGAATTGCTTTTCTTAGAGGTCATCTTAGTAATGATTTGGGTACTTGCCATAGATATGGTACTGCGTTACATCCACCAAATACGACGGATAAAGCAGAGGAATATTAATACATCGCGTGGGTTATGTTGAGTGCTTGTGACGATAGACTTTGGAAAGGGTTGGGGTAACATTTGCCATATAGTCGTTTAGTTCTCATATGAAATTAGCTATCACGATAGCATCAAGGTTGCACCATTGAAGCACTTTAACGGTCAAAAGGTGTCGTTCACCCCCCAATACAATGTGGTTGGGCCGAGATTGGGGAATAGTGAAACTCACTGGGCAGAAATGTTCAAGAAACAACCAGAGAGATCTTCCAGTTATGGAAAGATGAAAGTCGCCGCGATAGGCATAAAAGTTATACGTAGATTTAAAGCAATTAGCTGAGTGGAAGTACTACGTTGGGGATAAAGTTTTGCTTAATTTTTCACCTGTGGATATGGGGTCGTGTTGTCTTTGGCAATACGAGGTAGTTGTTAACTTGGTTCGTTGGACCATTCAGGTGTTGGAAAAGGTTGGATCCGTTGACTTTCAAGCTTGAACGTCCTGAAGGTTACTGAGCAGGGGTGTAACTATCGTTTCATGTATCCACTTGATAAGTGCCTTGTCGACGAACCATTTGACGTTTCGTTAGATGGACTTCGCTTTGATGGACATGCTTCAATTAGTCGAGGAACTGGCAAAATCATGGATAGTGAAGTCAAACAATTGAGGCGAAGCCGTGTCCCAATTGTCAAGGTTTGATGGAACTCTAGGCGAGGCCCTGAGTTTAATCGGGATGCGGGATCAATTTTAATAGAATTATCACATCTCTTCGCACTAAAGGGACCGCAACGTCTCGAAGTATTGCCGCTCCATCTTGAGGCCTATGAGAACAAGGACGAAGTTAACGGGGGTAGGACTATACATATGTGTTTTAGGGGTCATTTAAGACGTCAAATATAATTCACTATTTATTTTTTGTATATTAGTTACGCGTTTGTTTTAATATTGTAATATTCTTTGTTTTATTATTTATTGGTTATGTTCCTAAATCACGCGTGAGAGCTAAAAAGTATTCGTTCTGGTAAACGGGCAGTCAAACTATTTAATTGTTTCCATAAAGCAAGTATTAAGTAATTATTTTGAGGATAATTATTAACTTTGTTCATTTTATTTTATTGGTTATGTTAAAATATTTGACGTTTCGCGATAAATTAGTTCTAGGCTTAACAGGGAACCACCAAAATTTTTCTACGCTTCAAAAAGACTTCCATGAATTACTAATGCCCAAAATTTACAAATTTCCATCATATATATCAATATGTTGCCGGATTTAGTGAGAAAGATCAAGGAAAATATCTCATTTTCTTCTAACTTGACATTGTACAATACCAACTCATTAAACCTTAAGACTTTCTTCAAGACTTGACCAAAGACTTCCATGAATTACTCATCTTGTCTAAGACTCCTAATAGTGATCTTGACTAGTCCTCCTTGTATATAATGCCTTGTGCTAGTATAAGTAACACATACATACTTCATTTTACTAAGTGAAAAGCAACATTCTCTCCTTTGTCACCCTTATAGCCCACGACTACAACCAAACACATACCAAATCCATACAAAATTTTATTTACAACATTTACATACATACCTACATAATTTCTAAGATAACCTAAGGCATTTAAAAGGGTTGGTTTGGAGTTTACAAGGGTTAAACAAATAAGAAGCAAGATTAGGGTTTAGCTTGGAATTAGGGTTTTCAAGGGTTGTAAGCTAGGGTTGGGTTTCTAAACAAGGGTTTTGATCAATTTGTTCATCACCACACTTCATATTAAGGTTACCTAAAATTCTGAATCTCTTTACTTTTATAATTTTATGCATATATAATGTTTGTGTAGTTAATCACCATCTAAGGAACTTATCTACATGAAATATGGATTTTTACACTTGTTTATGATTTGGTAATCTTTTATATATGTCATATGAATGTTGGTATCATGTTATAATGGGAATATAAGTATTGTACAAGTGTGTATAACCAACTGTGGTGTATCCCTCCTATTAGTAATGCTTTCAGACGGTGACAAGTGACTTTGAAATTAGAACCATCGTTTTTATGAGACCAACTTGGCTAGTGCCATAAGAATAAAATGCGGTGATTGTGAAAGGTCCGGGACCAAGGGACCTTGGCTTTCGGAGAAAAATCTTTAATCGGGAGTTGTGATTGCAGTTTTACGTACCTATAAAATATATAATAAAAATACTACTTAGGTAAATTCCAACTATTCACCTTTAACTAAGGTAAAGAGTTAAAACTTACAAAAATAATATAATATATATAATATACGTATGTTTGACCGGGCAAGTATGATCACCCGGGTCGTTTCCCCAATGACTAGTGAGATTGAAACCACGTTTAGGTTCGGATCCTGATTTGAATAGAACAAAGATATTTTGGATAAGCTATAACTACAAAATTAAGAAGCAACAAATAATGATAATTAAGCAAGTAAACAAATTTTAAATCCCTAAGAATGTAAACTAAAATTTGACTAAATAAAGAAAATTTGCCGAAAATTATTAAAAATAAAAGCCCTAATTTTTATCTTTTTATAAAAGTTTAATTGAACTAATTAAAACTTAACCCTAATTATTAATGAAAACTTAATAAACTAATTTAAAACTTAACTAATGGACTAATGATGCAAAAAGGAAAACGGCCCTATGTTTGACAAACACATACTTTTGACGGGGGGAACTAATGCGCAAACAAAACTCTAAAATCGCAAAGTTTACACCTTTTCTACCTTAGAAATTACCCTAACAAGTCTAATGGACCCGAAACAAAGTATGGAACATTTGAACAGTGCATAAAATGAAAAACTATCAAGGAGCCAAATTATGTAGAGGACTAGGGGGGAAACAAAATTAATTAAAGCTTACTTGGGCTTGATCACTCACAAATAAGCTTCTCCAAAGAGCTTAGTTTTAAGATGTTACATGAAATGGAGGGCTTTACCTTGGTTTTAAGGAAATAAGCTTTAGAAAACTCAAAACTGGAGTCAAAATGAAAAGAAAGGAAGTTTTCTAATGAGGATGACTTTGCTTTATTCTATAAATGAAGAGAAACTAAAGCTTAAAATACTTTTATGCTACTAAATATTGATCATTAAGTAAGCAAATCAGGGAATTAGCAAAGAACTCTAACTTCCATAATAAGCTAGAGATCTAAATAAGCTAACATAGACTTTTGAAAACTCAAAAGACACTTGAATACCTATTATCCAATCTAAATAAGCTATAAATCTAGATCTTATAAGCTAATTTAAACAAATTTTAAATTCTAAAGATCTCCTAAGTAATGTCGTTTTTGGAGTTTTTCAAGGTTTCTTATGACTTTTGACAACTAAATTAAACATATGGTAAATAAGCTAGAGGAAGAAAATAAAGATTAGAGTAAAAATCGTTATTAATCTCTATCGAAAACTTTAATTATACTGTATTTGATAAGCTAAATCCTAAAATTGCTTATCCCCCTAAATGAGGGCTGAGAAACACAGCAGTACTAATTATGGTTCAGTACTGTAGTGTTAAAAAAATTCAGCTAGTACTTTCACTTGGAAAGTACTGCTGTGATGCAATTTTGATTTTGAAAACTAAATAAGCAACGAAATAATCTAGATAATGAAAACAACTCTACATAAGCTGGAAACTGAACTTGATTCTCTGAGATTAAAAGCTAACAATATAAACTTTGTGAAAGCAAGTACTAACTAGGAGGTTAGTTACTGGTAGTGTAAAAGGTCTCAGCAGTATTACACTGAGGTTAGTACTGCTAGCTCAGCCAATAAATATTTCACACAACAAAACACTACATAACCCAATTTATTACAGCCATGAGGGGAACATCTTTTTTTAATATAAATTTCACCCACTCGATTCATATAGATATCCACATGCTTGTGTGAAAAAATAGGCCTTACAACCACTACAACCAACACTCCACTGGATCCCACCAATATGAACAAAACAAGCCCACAAAATATTCTAAGCTCTTATAACCATAAATTAAACTGCTCGCTCTCGCGGCGCGAGGTACGCTAGAGCCTAGCTTCCATTCCCTCTCTGACAGCAAATTGCTAACCCCATTTCATACGTATACTCCTCACACCGACGCGCCTTATACGCGTCTGCACTTACTATATCACAGGGCTCGCTGCTACTTTTACTCTCCCCACACCTTCCTTTTACACCTTAGGATCACGTAGATAGCTATTAGATAGATATTTAAACCATTAACAAGCAAAGAGAATACGCAAATAACACAATTATATTAAGCTATAAATAAGCAAATTTAAAATACTGAAATTAGACGCGCACTAATGAAAAGAGTAAAACTTACTTGATCCTTAGCTGAAACAAAAGGAACCAATTAAAGGCAGCTACAAGCTCTTAGCTTAGCAATAAGATAGGGTAAAATTCCTTGGGGATAATCTTCAGGTAAGATCCCCTTCCAAAAGCTAGATACTAATAAGATCCATGAGATAAACCTGATTTAAGGTTTAGGTAAGGTTTAATTCCTGAATTCTACAGCTCTATTTCTGGCTTAAGAATGAAAGAGCTTAATATGAGCTTATGAGACAAGTTTAACTTATTAAGAGAGCTTTATGACTTAAGAAGAAAGAAAGACTTATAAATTGAGATTTAAAACACTAAAAAACTGAATTTCATTGATTAGAGAAGCCTGTTACCATGACTTGAAAAAAGGAAAATTACATAAAATAAAAACACGAATTTAAGCTAAAAATTACTAAAACTAGATTAAAAAGAACGACTAGATAAAAAACGGTTTTTTTGTGTGTGTGAGAATGAGCCTTTTTATAGTGCCAAGCTGAAGCTTCTAGGACCTCTAGCCCTGCTCTCCAATCTTCAATCTCTGCCATTCATTTCTTCAATCATTTGATCATCAATTGTGGCCGTTTGATCAAGATGTGGACACCTGAGGATTGCCAGCGAATCTGTCTTCCTTGATGGACCGTTTGTGTTAGTTTTGTGAGTGAGTTTAGCACAAAACCCATCACAATTTGTGCTTCTTCCTTGATTACGTGGCCTTTGAGCTTGGGCTAGGATAAGTATCCCCTTGATTAGACTAATTTGACCCTTCATTTGTGCTTGAGCTTCCTTGAATTTGACCAAGCACACTCTAATTTTGATTTGCCCTTGTATTACCCTGGCATGTGAAAATGGGTAGAGACGTATGAAAGTAAAAGTGGTTCCCTCTCCCCTTGCTTGACAGTTAAAACTGTTGAACTTTGGGAGGATTGCACTTTTGGTCCTTGTCTTTCTTTTTCATTCTTTCAAGTTATAAATAACTTTTGGAAATTGCAAGAATGGCCCTTGTAGATGAAGATTGGCTAAGGCTTTGGTCTTTTGGGGCTTCGGCTTTGTACTCTTTTGATTCTCGTGTCCGTGTTTGCTCACTTTTGACTGTTTTCTTGTGATTTTTGACTTATCCGCACCTGCACACACAAAACACAAATACAAAACAATATTCTTTGCCCTTTTGGTCTGTTTTGGGTTTAATTGGGTTATTTTAGGTACAAACGGATATGTGTATTTTACACTTATCAAAATTCCCCAAACTAAACGATTGTGTGTCCTCACGCAATATCACATGCCTTATAACCAAATACCTCGAAAATTCCCCAAACTAAACCTTTGAAAAGTAACAAAGATTTTTTGTTGAAAGAATTAAGAGATTACAAGTTATAAAACACCCGACTTCCCATTTTCAAAGATTTTTCTCTTTTTATGGTTTTTCTTGATAAATAATTACCTAACTACAACTTATTTGTGTTGACATTATGTATTGTTTTCATTACCTCATTGGTAACTTTTAGGATCATAGAACAAAAAGCACAATTATGTGTCTAAAAGATAACTTCATCATCCCCGATTTTTTACTTTTCCCATGCCAAGCTTAAAAACAAGATCATTGTTAATTACAAGTCATGACACTAACACTACTCATAAATACTAATTGTGTACTTACTTTTCCTCCCGCAAATCCTACTTTTGTATCTCAAGATTTTACTTAAGTCATATACCCGAAGGCTCTTTAAGACTTGTTTTGATACTTATTAATTCCAAAAATAAAGAGTAATGGTAAGAACGCAACAATTAGCTCCTAGCTCTTTTCAAAAGATCAAATGTCATCAAGAATAAAGTCCACATCGAGGCAACCAAAATTTGGCTTTTATTAGGCTACTTAAGCAAGGCACCATTCATGTCATATACCCTAAGGCTCTTTAAGACATGAATGAACCAATCTTATTTGCACCATATACCCTTAGGCTCTTTAAGGCACAAAATAAGACAAAAATTAAGCAACATTATTAAACCTCAGTCCTTTAGAAGGCTACAACATCGGCCACGCCTCCGACAAGATGTAGCAAACATATTTCGACTTCGGTAACTTCCTCGACTTTTTAGAAGGCTGTAACATCGGTTGTGAGCCGGCAAGATACAACAAACTTTTATCAGTCTCGGATTATTAATGAATTCTACTTATCCCATATACCCTAAGGCTCTTTAAGGAATAAGCAAAATATTTATTAATATGATACATATAATATGCCAAATTAAGTATTCCTGATGTGTACTCATCCTAATCACAAAGGAACTAAAGAAAACTTCTATTAGCTAATTATTAACCAAAAAACCGCACAACTCTATTTATTAAACATTTATATATAGAGGTGAAACAAGCTAATGGGAGAAAAAGCCACAATGAATACTTATGAGCTTGAAAGAAAACCAACTATTCT